>JBBMKA010084533.1:0-13959 GCA_037833695.1 Sechiopsis laciniata | reverse complement strand
ATTTGTTAGAAAATAAATTTCAAGTTTGTTATCATCAAAACATTAATTAATTAATTAGTTAAAATTAATTAATTTGAAATGGCCAAAAAGCCAACAAATTATTCTTTCTTCTTTCTTTAATCATTTCTATTTTTTGTTAGAATTTGCTGGAATTGAGTTCTTAAATTATGTACGATCATCGTCTGGTAATCTTATTTATTTTATTGGTTTTCTAGTGATTGCTAATGAATGTGAAAGATTGAAGAAACTGCAAAAGTTGATGTTAAAAGGTGGAAAACAGTATTAAAATAATCTATAAACAAACGCCGGAGAATCGTAAACAATTTCTCAGCCATCACCCTCCACAAATTTCAAATTGAATGCTCTCTGATCTTCAATTTCTGTATAATATGCATCTGGTGGAGCAAGAAAACTTCAATGAATAGCCAGAGAATTGAATTGATAGGATTTTGCATATGGATGTCACATTTCTCTGCTCTTGCTGGCATGTTCACTCTAAGTTCTGTTTTTTTTTTCCTTTTACATTATTTGTAACTCCATCATCTTAAGGTTGAAGACAATTGCTTCTAAAGTTGGATTGTCTTGAATTTTTGCCTAATTTTTCACTTCTTGTGCTGTGTTGTGATTTCAATGAATTTGGTTGGTCTTGCATCCAAAGTATTAAAAAAAATAATAATAAAAAAATCGAATCGAACCAATTGAAAATCGAACCAATGGTTCTATACTTTATTGGATATTGGGTCGAATCCGTTTTTTGAAAACTGAAGTTATCGATTTGGTACAAAACCGACCAAAACCAAACCGAAATCACCCCTATCAAGGAGTGTCCATACATTCTCTCAAAATTGAATGATCAAAATCAACCAATAAAGAACTGGTAATCAGTTTTTAAGTATATGTCTGTCGATATAGGTTAGAAAAATATTTAACCGAAAGTTCGTCGGTTCAATCGATCAGTTCAGTCGATTTTCAAGTATAAGACCATTTAACAATCAACAATTTTCTTTATATAATAATAATATTTTTTAACTTTAAATTACGTTTTAACTAACATATAATCATATAATTAATTAGATTTCTTGTTTAATTATTACAAAATTAATTTAAATTTAAACATGTTTCCAAAAATGATTAGGGAGGACTATTTTTAAAAAATTAATTTTCCAATTTACATTAAAAAATTGTATAATAAACATGTTTTTTAATTAAAAAAAATTAAATGAATAAACAGATCGAACTGACCAGTCGATACTTAAAATTTATTTTTCTTTTTCAATTACATTTTTAAGCAAACTAGTAGGCCAGTTTTGAGATAGATTTTCATAAAAAAAATCGATACCGACCGATGAACACCCATATCGTGACCTATTGAACTAAAAACATAATACTCGTGACTTTTTGTGTGGTCACTATGAATCGAACCAATAACTTTTGAATTTTTAAGGCTTAATTGACCACTAAAGCCACTCATGATAGGTTAAATATTAAATTTATGATTTATGAATGAGTAATGGTATTTTTGGACAGGGGGTTTTGGAAATTTGGAATAATGGTTTTGAGAGGTTACTTAAGAACACGACTCTCTAAACAACCTAAATAGAATTCTTACCCACATGCATCCATAAAACCATATATATCCAAGTAAATAAGATCAATATCCAAATTAAACTGCATTTATTTCAATCATGAAACAAATATGAAATCCTTAAATCATAACAACAGTTTTCTCTGGTCAGAGTTACAAAACCAAGTAAATGTCCAATAGAAAAATGTGGGAAATAGTTCGTGCAAGAATATATGACTCAAAATGAAATAAAAGACTCCAAAGATTCTAAACTATGTAGCAGTTTTCCCTCATGATTCGTCCAATCAGCTCCAGTTCAATCGTCTTGATAAAGTTTAGAAGTACCTAGTGGTACAATCAAGAGTAAGAGGATGAGTACAAACATGCTCAATAAGAATCTTCAACTGGGGTACAATATACAACAAGTACCATAGTAGACAAGCAAGTAAGTAAATGTAAACACATCTAAGCCTAGCATGACAATAACCTACCACAATTATGCATTAGCCTTGAAATACGTCTCATGGTCCTGGTTATGAAGTACGTCTCATAACTCCACTTGATATTGTGACCATAAAGTACATCTCAAGATTCTGGTTATGAAATATGTTTCATGACCTAGTTAAGCCATGTGACCATGAAGTATGTCTCAAGGTCATGCTATGAAGTCTAGCATCACGCTCGCACTAGCCTCTCATGTATACACACTAGAGATGACCACGAAGCACATTTCATGAGCATCCTAGGTCCTAGCAGAAAGGTGTGCATACGACATTGGCCTTTATGGTTGCAAGTACATGTTAAAAGTTCACGTACTCAACCTAGCAATTCATACACACTTGCCCAACAAGGCACATCAACCTAAGCTATCCACGAGATACTAAATAGGCATTCAGGTCATTTAGAACCTAAGTCCACAAGTTTAGATCAGAACAATCTCAATAGTACAATAGCATATCACAGCAACACAATCCTAATTTTACATACAACGAATCTCACAAGTTTATTAGCATGCAACAAACAACACAAGTATCAAAAAGCATAAAACTAGCAAGTCACTAAATCATGCATGTTGCATAGGGTCCACAAAACCTTCGGAAAGAGATTCTTGCCTGAGAAGAAGTTAGAGAACAAATCATAAACACAAGCTCCTAATCGTTTTAGCACCCTAACAAGACTCAGCCTACTAAAATAGGCTAAGTTAGATCTCTAAGTATAAAAATAGGTCATAAACGAATTCGGAGTCAAGAAACTATTCCAACTGCAGTAGAACTGGGATGGACACGGTAGATTTACTAGGAGTTCATAAAGCTTCCTAGCGAGCGCAACAGAATATTAAAAAACTATTGCTTGCATTGTTTATTCTAATCCTAAGAAATAGGTATCTTCAAGATCGAGCCTATGATCATGAGGTTAAATTGAATTATAACCAATCATCCAAACCAACATGCCACCAACCCTTTCAGTTTATATTTTATTTATTTAATTATTTAATGATCAAATAATTATCAATATATCAAATACATTAATAAATGCCTTCAATAATGTTTATCCAATAAATATTTTCAATTAATATATCTCATATATTAATTAATATTTATCCAATAAATATTAATTTATTAATACATCTAATATATCAATAATTAGTATATATCCAATACATTAAACTAAATCTCTCACATTAATATGTCTAGCATATTAACTAAGTAGTTTGAATCATTCCAACTAATCTTTCTATACCTATAAATCTACTATTCTTATAAGCTAGCCTGAGACCTATGGACCTACATATTGTAAGCTTTAACTATTCGAGATTAATTGGACTAAACTCTTTAGCTCGAATTCAATCTTCATTCGTTAACCACAAAATTATTCTGCTAAAGGTTTATGTTGCACTTTCACGTACTACAAAACAAGTTATGTTCATGGATATAATCGGTCATCTCTAATTAAGCATTCCGAGTTGTTCATAATTAAAACTGAGTCAAAGTTCTTTTTACCCATGTAATTACACCTTTCTCTTTAAGTGTCACTGACGCCTCTAATGAACTAACTGTTTATTGTCCAACCATAAACCAGTATCCTCTCAGGCCAATGAGAGGCGAGTATCCTTTCTTCAAGCTCTAGAATTAATCTGGGAAGTATTCATCTATTTCCACACAAATAGCGGAGTGAATTCCATCTCGGATGTTATGTTCATAGCTACTCACTACAACAATTCCCAACGGGACAGGCATATTGAATGAACGTCGTTAGCTATGCTCATCCATGCACATCAATGGAGTGTTTTAGAGTTTCAAAAAAGTTGAGTATGATTAATATATATGCTCCAATTTGATAGAGAGTGTTAGAGTTTAAATATTATACAATTATACATTTTGTTATTATTTTTAATTATGGCATTTATTTTCTTTTCATCTGTACACAACTAAGACAACCCCGTACATTTGTATATGTATTTCTCTAATAAATAGAATGAGATTGATAGATTTTCTCAAACTTTAGTGTTAACAATCTCAATTAGAGGATCTAATTGAGTTTCATGACTCGCCCTTTTCATTGTAGATTTCTCTCCCGATAACTTGTACTAAAATGCTGACTAGGGCGGTTGAAGATGACCATGGAAAAAAGTTGTTATGTCTCTTATTTTATTTTTAGTCTTTCCTTTTTGAACGTGAACGATTAGAGGATAATGTTTAATTTTAGGTATTTCATGTTTCTATTTTATTTTAACTGCTTTGGAATCCTGTCAAAGATATTTTATAGAGAAATATTTAGATCATGTTCAGACATGATGTATAAAATAATGTCCACATATGTGGTTCAATATGGACCACAATCTATTTTTTTTTTTTTTATTTTTTGGACCACATATGTGGACATTATTTTATACATCATGCCCGGGCATGATTTAAATATTCCTCTATTTTGTATTCTAAGTTTAAATAAATTTGCGTGAATTTATCTCCCCTTGTTGATTTTTACATTGAAATTTGAGCATGCATAGTGACTACCATTGTTAGGCTTTTATATCTAGAAATTGGATCTTTACATAAGCATTTTTTTCTATCAAAACTATTTTGCTTCTATAAAAAACCGTGCTCTTTCCCTTCTCTCTAAATATATTTTGGTTGATTGGGCGAGAAATTTTTCTACCGACTGACCAACTTTCAATTTTAATATGTATCAAACCGACACCGATCGACTAAACTTAAAAACTGATGGACCGAACTCGCTCAGTTTCGATCGGTTGGTTCAGTTTTCAAGAAATTTATGAATAGCTCTAGTTAAGTGAGTAGAACGGGGTGATTTAAAAACCACTTTCGCCGGGCTTGGAACTGATATTTTATCCTCCAAGCCAAAAAGTTAACCTACCAATTATACACAAACTTGAAATTTAATAGTTGTTTTTATTTACTCATTACACTTCAATAAATTTTCCAACATGCCTAAACTTTGACCAACAATTTAGGATAGATTCTACTCTAACCATTATCATTGTTTTTAACTAAGCAATGGCATGATATAATCCATTGACATAACAATCCATGGACTTGACCTGACAATAACAATGACATAACAACAATATATAGATAGAAAAAGAAAACCCCTCTAAAAAAAATAGCAAAATATGTAGAAAACTATACAATAAAATGGTCTATAATAGTTCCCTTAAAAAATAGAATTATATTACACGCCAGTTCATTCTGGAGACCATCAACCGAAACGGGGGAAGACTTCACATACAAATAATAATTGAATGAGTTGATATTGACAGGTAAAACTGTAAATAAAAGGGAATCAAACCCACTAATAGCTCGCATAAGTGTGAACTAATGAAGAGATCATGAGTTCGAATTTCTCCTACTAAAAAAAACCCGAATGTTTATGTATGTGTGTTTGTGTAGTATCTCATTTTACAGATTTTCTCCTATAGGGCTTCCAAATTTCCAACAAAATGGTATTGACCCTGAAAAAACTAGCAATTTTGTCCCCATAAAACAAGAACTCAACAAAGATAAAGCAATAAGGGAAGAACCTCGCTTGCTTTACTTGTAAAGAAATTATTCCCACGTTGTAGCTGATAGTTTTGCAGAAACTGCAAAATTAATTACTTCAAAGATATGGAGATTTTTTAATTTTTTTCTACTAATGGAGTTTGAGATGCGGGTAAAGCCCCTGAATATGCTCAGGCATGAAGTCATGTCTGGTCAGAATTCCAGCAATAGGAGGCCTCTGCAAAATATTCAACAGTTAAACTCAAATAAATAAATGTCATCAAGTGCTAAATTAAATTATTACTACTTGACATTTTGAATGGATAATTTTAATCTCTCCTTAACAAGTGAATTATGATGGAGACAAGAAAAGAAAATTCGGGATTAGAATCTTGTTCTGCTGCAAGTATTTTGATGTAGTCATTAACCGCTTACCAACTTCATCGTCCAAATCCGTTTAAAAACAACCAAAATTCAACTTACATGTTGCATCAAATATTTGTCTATATACACCTTTATTGACCAGGTAAATTAACAAAAAATCATTATTGACAAAGGAAATGCGATTATAACCATATGGCTAATCAGAATAACAGTGGCCGGGAGACCAAATTAGCTTTTCAATGATAGGTGAACATTATATGTAAACTATAAAGCAGGAAGTTTCAATGACAGTATGCGATCGAGACAATCTTGCACATTAATAATAGTAAGACTAAGAAAGTGTCTCTTACCCCGGGTGTCTTCGGAACCACCAATAAGTGCCTCAAGCCAAGCGCGTGAAAGAGAATCGACGCTTTAGCCAGCGACATTGTTTCTACCACTGTGTAGGGCGATGTATTTGTAATGGGATGAAGATCAACAAACATTTCCATCTCCTCCTCGTTAATGTCCAAATCTTCCAGTTTCACCCCTTTGCCAGAACCAGGTTTTGCGAAATCATGTGCTTTGAAGCTCCTCAAAATATCTGTTCTAATTGACGACTTTTTCTTTGTAAATTTTTTCTCTTTAAGCAAAACAAGCAAATGGGACCTTAGAACAAGCCCACAAAGCTCTGAACTATCTGAGAAAGGCGGTTCGTCAATTACAGGAAACCCATTGTGGGTTGTCATTTTCAAAGCATGAATAATGTTATCGACCTTTTCGATACCAGAGAATGTAACTAAGGGACCAGAAGCCACACCACCAGCAACCAACTGCCTCATAAATGGTTCTGCATGGGCTTCCATAAAAGGTAGTCCCTTCATCTTCACGATCTGATCATAGACACCTTTGTTAAAAATATCTGCCACCGACTTCGAAATTAGAAGAACCATCATTAGTAATGGGAGCATCAAAAGATTATTAGTCAGCTCAAGGAGTATGACACATAGAGAAACAGTCATTCTCATAGTGCCACCAAGGAAGGATGCAGCTCCGAGAAGGGCATAGAGGCTGACATCAAGGTTGGCAACTGAACCAAATAATCTCCCTACAATGCGACCATAAGAGGCTCCAGCCAGTATTACAGGAATGAAGAGCCCCGAGGGCACAGCAATGCCATAAGTGATAATGCCAAGAAAATAGATAGCAACAAAGAAGATAAAAAGTGAGGAGAGCCGAAACTGCTTGTCAATAGCAGATGTAAACAGGTTCCGGATGGCATCATCGTTGGTATTAAAAAATAAAGAAGCAAGATCATTATAATGGCCAGGTGGGCATTGGAAGTTCTTGTAGTTTCCTGAGCGACCAATTGTTGGACATTCGTCCACCAAGTCACGTGGGCAAGGTAAACATTGTGAGAACCAAGGAAGACCAAATGAGACACAGGTTGTTAATAAGGAAATGCCAACAACAAGGATGACTTTCGATCCGGGACCTCTCCTGCAATATAATATCATCAGTGAAAGCAAAACTGTATAATAACAGGACTGTATATAGCATTTAAAAGAAATTCGGGGAAGTTAATTTACTTCCACAATCATATAAGAAGACAAACTTGGAGCATACTCATTTATGATACTGTAGGTCCTGAGGACCTTATCCACGAGGTAGTTGTAAAGGCTTCCAAACACACCACCAATAACTCCAAGTAAAACAATTGCAATAAGATCTGGAGTGCCATAAGTAGAGTTTTCTGTATCGATGTCAAACATGATGAGACCTCCTTCACCAAATAAGCCGCATTTTCCTCCTCGGCAAAATTCCATGAAACTCCTCAAGACAACGGCTACTACAGCAGTAGTGAAAAAGGTCCTCCAGAGAAGAGCACTCCTCCACCTACAATTTCGACGACTAATTATCTATCGAAAAAGAAGGAAAGAGAAGATGGAAACCTCAAAAGCAGTTCCTGGTAAATATGATACAAAACTGAACTTGAACCTTAGCTCCAAATGTACCTCATTTTTCACGAAAAAAGTAAGTAAACTCCATGTGGAAGTGAAAACAGTTCAACGCATACAAGGTACCAAAGGAGGCCAAAAAGACAAAACCCAGTTTAACATCTCCACAAGCATAATCCACCGCTTCTTATCTCAGTCAACTTAACCATTTGGTTTGTTGGTTTTTGAAAATTAAACTTATTAATGCTACTTTCATTCCACCTATGGGTTTCCTTGTTTTGTCATCTACTTTTTACATATATTTTCAAAAACCAAGCCATGTTTTGAAAACTAAAAAAGTAGGCCTGCTTGATAGCCATTTAATTTTTGGTATTTGAAAAATGACACTTGTTTTCTCCCAAGTTCTCTACAATGAATTTCATTTTCCTACAGAACCATGAAATATTTTGGTGATGTGGTGAGAAAGAGAGAGAGACCATGAAGCTGCTTCTTCAAGTGCAAATAGAACGCCACCAACAGGAGCCCGAAAGGCAGCTGCTACACCAGCCCCTGCACCACAAGTGATCAAATCCCGCCTGTCCCTATCATTTTTGAAGTATCTCAGCCACTTCCAGGTCAAGCGATATTTGCGAGAGCCTCCTTGTCCCAGTAATGAGGCAATGCATGCACCAGTATGAACCATGGGTCCCTCCTTACCCACAACAAATCCACCAGCAACGGCAAATATAGAACCAAAAATCTGCCAAGTTAGCGCATAGTTATTGGAAGATTTTCTGAAACTTATCATCATAATGGTTAGCAGCCACAGATTTAAGATGATCTCACATCCAAAGGATCACAAACACGATAGAGGCTTTGAACTGCTTACCTATATATAATTAATATTTATAATGTTTTCAATATTTGCTTGGATCGTAAATTACTAAAGATGGCCGTACAAACTGATAACTACAGGAGTGAGTGAGTGAGTGAGACAACAAATTGAGATAACATTCTCATCACGAACGTACTGACAATAGGACGTCTTATTAAGCCATAATAAACACCTTATTTATAAAGAACAATTTTATCTCAAAAAAAGTAAACAATTTCAAATACAATGGACAAAGTTAAGCATAAAAAAGATTAACTTCTTATGAAGTACTTTAAGAGAAACAAACAATTGGTTATGTAAACGTTTAAGCAACAAGGAGAAAAAAATGGAGATATTCTTAGCCTAGTATCTAAGAGACTAAAACCCTCAGAATTAACAGAGAACTTTTTCCCCCCAATATCAATAAAACTCAAAGGTCTATCATCCCTTGGTTAAAATCAATTACTAACAAAACAAAAAAACTAACCCACCCATTTATAGCAAAGGATCAACAGCCGACTAAAACTAATTAACAAATTAAAATTAAAAATAGAATTTATTACAACATTATCCTACTAAACCATTTTAATCCTCTAATCAATTCGATAATAAAAGAAAAAAGAAAAAAAAAAAACATAATTTAAGTAAAATAATAATAAAATAATTCAGTTCTCGAGTTTAAGATATGGAGAATGATGAGGAAGGTAACATAGAAACTCTGAAACAGAAATGCCACTTCTTGTGGAGATATAGAAGAACTCAAAACTGTCAATATCTTTTTGACAGGATTAGCAAGAAATCAAAGTAGGAACTCATGAGGTCTTTTGATGGGATTCAAACCAGAAATAAATACTCCTCTCTCTCTCAATCCAGACCCCCCCCCCCCCCCCCCGACACACACACACACTCCCAACACATTATTCATACTACTTGGTCACAAAGTTAGTTACATGCGTTATCCAATGATTTGGTTGGCCTGAAATAAGAACCACTCACAATGTTCATAGGGACTCTAAGAAGTCTTGGGATGCAATTGTCCTCGCACATTTTTCTAAGATGGCGTAAAGTAACTTCTCAAGCCTTTTTACAGTACCCTTCATATACTTCATTCTTTTTTTAAACCATCATGAGTTGACCAAGTGGTCAAAAAGGATCTTAGGGTTCCTAAAGATTATGAGTTCATTCCATGGTGACCACCTACCTAAAATCCTACAGGTTTTTTTTATATACAATTATTGTAGGATCAAATAGTATGTCCCGTAGGCGGTATGCCCTGTGAGAATAGTCGAGATGCATATAAGCCACCTAGACACCTATGGACTATAAAGCACTGACACACCATTTTGGGCTGAGAATGTGTATCAGATACGTATCGGACAAAGATACGGCAAGATACGCCTAAGATACGTACCAGATACGATAATGAAGTATCTGATTTTTTTTTTTTTTAATATTGGACAAGGGAAGATACGCAGAAGAAACGGCTAGGATATGTGAGAATGCTTTTGCATTTTTTAAAAGCCGTTTTTATGAGCCCAACCCATTATATTCACCAAATTAAACTCATTTTAGTGAGCCTAGCCCATTATTCTCATTTTATTGAACTCATTTTATTGCTACTAAAATGAAATTCAATTTCATATGTTTTATTTAGTAAAATTATAAAAACAAAAAAGCTAACCTAAATTCAATTTCATACATTTTATTTTAGTAAAATTGTCGTATCTCAAACGTATCCATATCTTAGTTTGTAAGATATTGACGTATCGTCGTGTCGTGTCGTATCTGTATCCCGTATTTGTGTCCGTGTCTGTGCTTCATAGCTTATGGATATTTAAAAAATAAAATCATTCTTTTGATGAAATAATTCATAATTGTATCTCGTAAAAAACAAAACATAGAAGTTAAATTGTTTATCCACTTAATCCATGTGTGCATTATGTTACATGATGTATTTGAAAAGAATAGCTTTTATGAAACATGTTGATCATTCATATGACGTAATTTATAGTAAGAGATTTTCATATTTAGAAAATAATGCACGTTTCAACTTGCAATTTGATAGCCTAGCTTTCATTTGCATTGGGCCATTGGCTGAAACTGATTGACCGTATAGGATCCTATATCATTAAAAAAAAATTGACTATATATGATGGTGATTTTACTACGATGGTCAAGACCAAGAGCAACTACTTATGAGTAAGTGGGTTAAAGAAAGAGAAACCAGAATGCTGCTAAAATGAAGCTTACCTTCACAAATAAGGTACTTGGAGCCAATATAGAATAAGCATCTATACCATTGAGATATGCTTTCACCTCAGGTATGCCAGAGCCTGCAGCAGCAGGAGCAATATAGGCACAGAGCGCTGCAGCAGCAAAAGCTAAAACAATATTGGAACCAACATACACTGCAAAGGCCTGATAGTACCTGAAAAGAAACCGATGATCATCTCATAATTAGATTAATATATAAGAAATTCATGAATGACAAATTCTAGGTGGGAGAAACACAGCAAGAAAAGTTATAGAAAACAAAAACATTTTAAGCCTATCGAAACAGCGATAAGGAACCATCAAAGAGCAAAATACATAGATAAATCGGTAAATACAACCCCAAAATATAAGAACAATGAAACACGAGGATGAGTGTTGGATGGGCTTGTAGGTCGATCAACGTAGTCAAGATATGCCTCAATATTTTGCTTGCCGACCAGAAAAATGATGCTCGTGCTAAGACCTAATTCTGTCAAATATGGCCACAGGGGGGAAAAAACAACTAAAAAAAAGGGAGATCGGCGCAGTGCAAGGTAAGAAACTCACTTTCGGTTACATGATAAAGCAACAAGTCATGAGACTCTAGAATTAGATCCTGATGGAGTGTATGCTTCCATTGATGAAGAAGGAAGAGCCGAAGAGGGTTAAGAGCTTTGAGCTGCCATGAGAGCAACCTTCTCCACATTATTGGTGATTCACTGACAAAGTCGCATGTGAGGGAAATTGTAACGTTCCTAATTTTAATTGTAATTTAATTTTTCCATAGTATTGTTTGTAGTGAATTTCTGAGCGTTTTGATATATTATGGGCCTTTTTGGTAATTTAGTCATTGGGGGCCTTTATGCAATTATTAATATCATAAGGGTTGTTTGGCTATTTAATTAAAGTCAAGGGTTCATTGGCAATAAGATAAAAGTTTTGAATTGTTTCCCATTGTTTTAAACTAATAAAAGGTTATTAGTTATTTATAGTTATGGTTCCTTAGTTAAATATGGTTTAAAGGAGAAGTAAAATAGCTTGAAAAATATTATTAATATAGTAATTAAAAGAGAAAAACCCTAGCCCTCTCTAGCGCAACACGTGTCCCCTCCCTCCTTTTTCATTTTCTGCAATGCAAAACTGTCGTTTTTCCGTTCTTCTTCAACAAAGAAACCCGTGCCCAAATCTCGCCAAAAAACACCCACGCCGCTGCCGTTTGACTTTGATTTTTGCAGGAGGAAACGTGAAATCGAAACCCGTCTTCATCTACAACCCTCATCGGCGCCTGCGCGAAGACCCAAGTTCGAACTGTTCTTCTTTATGCGACCTGCAATCAAAACCCATGCACCTCCGTCCAAAACTGTAGTGTCTAAGCAGATCCAAGCTTCACACTTCGAGACACGCCCCATATTCGTCGAGCCTGCGCGGATTCAAACGCCTGACCCTGAAAAGCCTCCCTATTCGTCGATTTGGAGCCCAAATCTGGAGCGAGCAGAACCATTTTGGCCGAATCCTAGAGAAAATCCACGGGTCGTCGCCCAAATCTGATGGATGCAGCCCAGCTCCGAGATTCGAGCCAGATTATAGACCGCATGTGCGAGTTGCATTTTTACCAGCGCGTCACACGTGGCGGCGACACGCCGTCGAGCCTCCAACGAGCATTTTTTTACCCGAGCCCCTTTCGCTCAGTTTTTCATGTTGAGTTCATTTTTTCCAGTTTTGGGTGATTCCGAACCCCAAGCTTGTTGTTTCTCCTGTTTTACTCGTTTATGCCCTGAGAATCACTAATTATTTGTTAGGATCGTTTCCTTAGCTCGCTCGAGGCTAGTTGGACACTTTCAATAGTAGATTCTGTGGTTTTGGCCAAGATAAGGAACCCTTCACCCATTTTCATGGTCTGTGGATTAATTACATGTGTATATGTTGTCTGGACTTGTATGATATGTTGTTATGACTCGTATGGCATGTTGTGTTATATTGTATTCGTGTTTGCTCTGTATGCTAGCATGTACCTTTGCCTTTGATGTTGTGCCATTGATATTATCTAGATATGTTGATTTATGTCGATGTACGCTGGGCCAGGATGTTCCATGGTGAACTAGCCTAGTATTTTCTCTGTGTTATGTTGATGCATGCTAGGTCAGGATGTTCCAAGGTGAACTAGCCTAACATTGCCTTTATGTCGATGTACGCTAGGCCAGGATGTTCCATGGTGAACTAGCCTAGTATTTTCTCTGTGTTATGTTGATGTATGCTAGGTCAGGATGTTCCAAAGGGGACCTTATGCTTATGTGGTTTCAAAGAGGACCTTATGATTTATAGCACGTGTTGGTGCGCGGGATAGACGTCTCTTGGGTTACGGGTATCAGATAGAGGTGTTGATCAAGTTGTGAGGCGAGAGGCGATATTCTACTCGCAGCTAGTGATAGAGGACTGTTGGCCGACCAGAGCACTCATACAACCAGAGTTCTCCTGACAGTATCCTAGGTGCCTTATCATAGTTTTGGGAGTGCGTGGACAATATACCATCGTGAATGGTGTTATACAACCGTTTCATAGCGAGAGTGTGAGTCCTGAGGGCCGCCAAGTTACTCTGCTTGCCGAGAACATTCTCCCTCATATAGGTAGCCAGTTGCCCGAGAGGGTCACAAGACTCCAAAGGGTATTTTGGTCTTTGGCATAGGCCATGGGACAGCTCATTGGAGCATGGATATGAGTACATTTTTTATGTAAATGATTTATGAAAACTGATGGCTTATATTGTATTACTTGATATGCTCTAGTGACTGTATACGTGGTGTACCCCCAGTGTTTTTAAAGGTGCAAGGCGCACAAAGGCGCAAAGGCTTTCTGGAGCCTAAGGCGCAAGGCGCAAAAAAGGCGCAGTTGCGCAGGCTTTATCTTAAAGGCGCACCATGTATAAAATAAAATAAAAAATATATATTTATCACAAAACATTAAAAATATATA
>JBBMKA010084522.1:0-13959 GCA_037833695.1 Sechiopsis laciniata | reverse complement strand
GAATTGGATGAATTTGAGCATGTTTATGGACTATATAAAAAAAATATATTAATTATTATTTAAAAAAAAAAAAAAAAAAATTGGTCGGTTTTTTTAATAAAATTCTCCGACCGACCAACCTTCGGTTAATTTGTTTGATTAACCGACACCGACCGACCCTATATAATAACCGACCGACCGACCTTAATTTGTTTCGGTCGGTCGGTTCGGTTTTCGGATAAAATGTGAACACCCCTATTTCAAGGGACAAATATGTCAGAGCCAACCGGTAATTCAAGGGACTATATACCGACGCAACCAAAATTGCAAGAGACTAATATATCAAATCAACCGATATTTCAAGGGACTAATAATCCAAGTCAACCGATAATTCAAGAGACTAATAGTCTGGGCCAATCGATAGTTCAAGTGAGTAATATACCGAGTCTATCGAGATTTCAAGGGACTAATATAACGAAGCAACCAATATTTTAAGGGACTAATAATCTCCGATAATTCAAGGGGCTAATATACCAAGACAATCGAGATTTCAATGGATCAATAAATTGATACAACCAATATTTCAAGGGACTAATAATTCGAGCCAACATATTACAAGGGACTAATATATCAAGCCAACCGATATTTCGAGGGACTAATATACCGTGCCAACCGAAATTTCAAGAAACTAATATGTCGAGGCAACAAATATTTCAATGGACTAATAATCTGAGCCAACCGATGTTTCAGGGACTAATATATCGAGTCAACCGATACTTCAAATGACAAATATACCGAGGCAACCGAGATTTAAAGGGACAATATATCGAAGCAACCAATATTTCAAAGGACTAATAATCCAAGCCAACTGATAATTCAAGAAACTAATATATCGAGTCAACTGAAAATTCATGGAACTAACATACAGAGGCAACAAAGATTTCAAAGGACTAATATATCGAAGCAACCAATATCTTAAACGACTAATAATCCAAGCCAATCGATAATTAAAGGCCTAATAGTTTGAGCCAACCGATTACATGGACTACTATGTCGAGGCTATCGAGATTTCAATGGACTAATAATCCGAGCCAACCAATAATTTAAGGAACTAATATACCGAGGCTACGGAGATTTCAAGGTACTAATATATCAAATCAACCTATTTTAAGGGACTAATAATCTGAGTCAATCGATAAATCAAGAGACTAATACCTAGACAAATGAGATTTCAAGGGACAAATATATCGAAACAACCAATATTTCAAGGGAAAAATAATCCGAGCCAACCGATAAATCAATGGACTAATATACCAAGACAGCCGAGATTTGAAGCGACCAATATATCGATACAACCGATATTTCAAGGGACTAATAATCCGAGCCAACCAAGATTTCAAGAGACTAATATATCAAGCCAACTGATATTTCAAGGGACTAATATATTGAGCCAACCAAAATTTCAAGGGACTAATATGTCGAGGCAACCAATATTTCAAGGGACAAATAATCCGAGCCAACCAATGTTTCAAGGGACTAATAATCCGAGTCAACCGATATTTCAAGGGACTAATATATTGAGCCAACTGATAATTCAAGGGACTAATATATCGAGCTAACTGAAATTTTAAGGGACTAATATATCGAGCCAATCAAAATTTCAAGGGACTAATAATTCAAGACAACCAATATTTCAAGGGACTAATATATCGAGCCAACAGATAATTCAAGGGACTAATATACCAAGGCTATCGAGATTTCAAGGGACTTATATATCGAAGCAACCAATATTTCAAGGGACTAATTATCCAAACCAACCGATAATTAAAGGGACTAATAGTTTGAGCCAACCGATAATTCAAGGGACTAATTATGAATAATATACCGAGGCTACCAAGATTTCAAGGTACTAATATATTGAAGTAACCAATATTTAAAAGGACTAATAGTCCGAGCCAATCGATAATTCAAGAGACTAATATACTGAGACAACCGAGATTTCAAGGGACTAATATATCGAAGCAACCAATATTTCAAGGGACTAATAATTCGAGCCAACCGATAATTCAAGAGACTAACAATCCGAGCCAACTGATAATTCAATTGACTAATATATTGAAACAATCGAGATTTCAAGGGACCAATATACCGAAGCAACTAAGATTTCATGGAACTAATAATCCGAGCCAATAGATATTTAAAAAGACTAATATATCGAGCCAACTGATATTTCAAGGGACTAATATACCGAGGCAACTAAAATTTCAAGGGCAATATTTTAAGGGACTAATAATCCGAGCCAACCGATATTTAAGGGACTAATATATCGAGTCAACCGATAATTCAAGGGACTAATATACTGAGGCAACCGAGATTTTAAGGGACTAAATATCGAGGTCACAGATAGTTCAAGAGACTAATAATCTGAGACAAATGAAATTTCAAATAATGACACAAATCTACCTTTTCCTTCCAAAGTGTTTTTTTAAATTCTAAATTGAAAAAAGAAATGATAGCAAATTAAAAACAAATTCTATAGGGTACTAAAGTATAAACCAAACAAGAATATGGGAATCTACGAAGCATCAACCAAGCAAAATGTAATCACAATTGAAAATTCCTTGATGGGGTTTCTAATCATGTTAGAGGAAAATGAATGGCTTTACTTTTCATAAGCTAATAAAAAGAATCTCAATTAATTTGATAAAGAAACACAAAATTCTTTGCGTAAAACAAGTGAAATCATATTCAAATAAGCATGTCCATTGAAAGCAGCATCAAAATGATGGGTGATCAATGTTATCTTCTTGAAGAACACATAATATAGTAAAAAAGAGCAACAGACATTTCAACTCAAGATGATGAGAACAAAAGAAATGGATTATATTCAACATATACATATTTAACTACCAATTGGTTTAGTCTTTCAGAATGATCTTTAATGAAGGGCTAAAAAAGAATAGGTTCAAGTAAAAACAACCACTTACTTAAAATATCTTAGGAAGCTAACTTATTAACTAAATGTACCAAAGATAAGGGTAGCTGGGCAAGCTGATCACTTGAACACTTCTTTTAGTATAATAGAGATTGAAGTACTCAAACCCCAAGACTTGTAATCTTTAACACATACAATATGTCTCGATTGAACTAACTAACTACTTGAGGTCATGACACAAATAGATATAAAGCTATTGGTCAAAAGTATTAAACAACCACCCATTAAAAGTTTTCAAACTTTACAGAATTCAACTTTCATTTTGAGTGGGATAGACATAATCTCTAGAAATATGAATTAGAGCCCAAAAGTTTAAAAAAACTGTTTGAGGGGCAGGGTTAATGGTTAGAGAATGGAGAAAGTTGAAGAGAAACACATCTTTTTTCCACACCCATTATCATATCATATATTAAGCATTGAAATGATATCATGAAGGAAAAAAGGAGAAAAAAAAAATATATGCCAAAGTACGAGAAAATTACTTTTTAGGATATGGGGAGGATCAGATTCTAGCAACAAAGTCCACTAGTCATGGGGTTGAGAAGCTTCATCAACATGCGAGCTAAAGTAGAAATTGGAACACAATGAAGACAACCCTATAACCACAACTGTTAAAAGATCAAGAAGAAATTTCGTATAAGAAATGGAGTAATATAAATTCTGATATAAGAAAAAACTTATTTCTAAACAAAAGTTTATAACCTCTATTTTAATTTTTACGTAGTCATAAAGAGAACATATGCTCATAACAATGACAAACTAAGAACACTACACTACTATTAGGAAGTGGTTATTATAAATTTGTCACGAACCTTTCCTGCTAATTAGTCCAACTTTCAATTCCTTCTCTTCTCTATTAGGTCTCAAAATTCTTAAACTGAAACAGTTTTTGTTTTTTTTGTTTAACGGAAGCAGGTCAATTCCCATACAGTGCGTTCGTTGAAATAAAAAATAAAGTACCAAAAGCTTTTTTTTTAAAAAAATTAAAGTATGAAAATTGTAGTTGAAGCTAAGAAAAGCAAGACTATACTCATAAGTCAATAACAAAACATCCCATCCAAATGAAATTATAACCTATCTCAATAATTTGATGGACAATCCTTAATCAAATAATTAGGGTGAGTTTTAAAATGCTGAGTGACGCAAAAGAATGCAACGTATTGAAGAACTCTAATGAAAAACATGTCCATCAGAATCCCTCAACTTCTCAAAATCCAAAACAACGGAATTGCAAAAATCAATAACAAAAGAAAAATTCATCAAATGGGATCGTTATTTTACCAGGAAAGTAGTTCCCAACGACACGGATGATGCGATTGCCAGCCTTATCGGAGCCCTCGAGACTAACAAACTGCAAGAGATCAAGATATTTTAGCGATACTGATGCTGCTGGAGAAGAACACAGAAACCCTAAATGAAAATTGAAAACAGAAATCCCCCATTCTTCAAACCCCCAACTGGCATTGTCTACAAAAAGCTTAACTATCACACAGCAAAGCCACTAACTCCCAAGGGATGAAAATAACAAATAACGAAAATCTAGGGTTCCACCACCACAATATAAGCCTCAATCAAATTCACAATTAGAGAAACAACAGAACTCACAAATTCGAAGCAAAAAACAACTAAACCAGATTGATTCATGGGAGGCGTCGGATTGCGAGTTCCAAGCAGGTAGAAGTATTTCGCATCGTACTGCAATGCAATTGAGAGAAGAGATTGGCGGAGTGAAAATTGGAGAAAATAGTTAGGGTTTGAAGAATAGAGAGTGAGAACAAACCTGGAGGTCGCAACATTAGAAAGGCGACAATGGCGTAATCCAAGAAATTAGAAGCCCTAGCCCATGGCGATCTCCCTCCCTGTAAATTCAACGAGAAACAGTGTAAGAACTGATGAAAATTCGTCTTCCATAGCTATCTGCTCTGAAATTTCGCCGCCCAGATTTCTGCAACTCTGTTTTTTTTTTTTTTTTTTGATTTGGAAAGGAGCTTTTTTTGTTAAGCGGGTTCTCTAAAGGGCAATATAGTATTTTCGTAATTTTTTCCAAAAATGGGTGAACTGTGCGTGCTTCTAAAGCAAGCCCATGACGTCATTGCTGCTATTAAAATCAAATTTTCCTTAAACTCGGAAGATTTTTAACGGCCATCTAAAAGGGCCAAAAGTGGATTTATAAATAAAAATAGCTACACTTTAATATTGAATATTATCTTCTAATAAACAATGAATAAGGATTCGTGTTTTAGCAATTATAAATTTAATACATGGCTCTTGCTATACGAGAAAGTAGCTTATTTTAAAACACAAAATAAATAATTTAAGAGAATTTTTCATAGTGATTAATTATGCTTAAACTGTTTATTAATGGACTTTAATACCACACTAAAGATGCACTTATTTAAATAAACAACGATTGAGATATAAATTAAGATCACAATTTAGGTGACATCACCTAAATTGTGAAGTATACTCATAATGAGAGCCACAACTTGTTATTCTCTAACTTAAAAAAATAGAAAAATAAATTTAAAGATAATTAGAGTGTGGTTTTCATTGAGCCACATAGGTAGACTTCACAATTAAGGTGATGTCAAGGCATCACCTAAATTACTCTCATAAATTAATAATAAGTATCTAAATCATTTCAAAACTCATTTTTTGATTAATTGATTACTCTCAAAATATATGATAAACTTTAGGGGTATTTCAAGGTTATAAAATTTTTCAATAAAACACATTAATATACCTAAAATAATTAGGGTGGTCACAGAAACCGTATTTATTAATTGATTATTTAATACAGAAACCGTATTTGTCATACCAAACCAAACCTAGCATCCCTTATGTTGATGAATTTCTTATTTTAATATAAGATTCAACTCTTGATGTTATTGATATTTTTATTTATATATGATCCATAAAATTTTTAATACACTCCACCTTGAAATTGAATCCACCATAATTACTAAAAAGGAAATAAGTCGTTCAAAACAGCTTCTAGCATCCTCCAAAAAAGTAAATGCTATTCGCTATTAAATAGTAATCCTAGCCAAAGTATTTGTTTTTTAGTTCAACAACAATCGAAGGTGCGAGGATTGATTCGATCTCGGTCATGCCACACTGCTTTGCACTTGTTGGGGTAAAAGTATTCAAATTAAGCAGAAGACTAACAGTAACACATCTGAAATTTAACAAGCACACATTGAAGTTGGAATATTATTTAGGTACAACACAGTAAAAAGAACTGTACCACCCATGAGGATTTGTTCATTTTCTTATACACTATGGATCACCAACTCTTAGGTTAGTAGAAAACATACTTGGCTCCTGCACAAAATTCTGCATGAAGAATAATAAACCTCCCCTGAGATTTTACCATCCTCCGATTTCTTCGTCTGTGTCGTCTTCAACAAGCATTCCACCTTCGATTCTGTCAATGTCGACAATGTCATTGTCCTCATCAACAAACATGCCACCTTCAAGTACTGCGTGCAGAACGATATGCTGCCATCCCTGGACACCTTCATGGTCTATTTTTTCATTGGTAGATGAGGACTCGTGCAACTTAGGGCAATACTTTACCATGCACTTTCCTGAGTTGTCGATAATATCCACATCGTATTCGCATGAGAGCGGCCGACCCACGACTTGGACATGGGAGACACTGATCATTCATTCAATAGCAAAGTGGAGTTTTGTTTAGAGATAAACAAAATGAAATGGGGAAAGAATAGAATTTTCGGGTTTTAAAGGAACTAACCATACGTAATATAGTCCATCCATTTCTTGTCTCTGTACTCTGCCTAAGAGTTCAACTTGCAAAACCCCACCTATGCAGAAAACCGACTCTGGAAGCTTAAATATTTGCAGCGTGTTCTCCTGTTATCGTTCAGTAAGTGAGAAAGTCATAAGAAACCGTCAAAGCAAGGCTTAGCCCAATGGTAATTGACATGTATCCTCAATTTAGAGGTTGCAGATTCAAATCTCTCAACTCCCATATAATGTTGTTGTACAAAAAAAAAAGTCGTAAGGAACAACAATTTGTAATAAAAGATACTGGCAAAGTCATTTCATCATCCATGGCCTTATGGCATAAGTGAACAATAATATGTTAAGTACTAACTTGTGAAAAAAAATAGTTCCCAGAATTTGGATGTCAAAACCAGAAAATGAGCATGCTTCATCAAGTGTCAGTATGAGAACGCCAACGAGAGCAGTAGCTCAGTGGTATCAGTGTACACCCAATTATCAAGTGGTCACGGGTTCGAATCCTCCCATCCCCAATTGTTGTAACTCAAAAAAGAGTGTCAGCATGGGAACGGAATCTCCTTTACTCTTTGATATTCAAATGTGCAGGAAAAGTATCTCTTTAGTCCCTAGATTTTGGGAGTAGTTTTTATTTGATCTCTATGTTCCAAAATCACACACTTTTACTACTAACATTTCTATAATGCTCGATTTTAGTTATTGAGTTAACAAAACCGTTAGTTACATAACAAAATGTTGACTAAACTGATTCTAAATCCCAATATATTGATGAATTGGTTATTTTGGATCTTGATATGAAATTAATTTTAAAAAAAGTAAACTCAAAAGAAACACAAGGATGCATTATTGAAATATCAAGGGTAACGTATTTGATTTTGAAATATAGGGATCAAATAGAAAGTGTAACTATACTCAAAACTTAGAACTAAAAGTGTACTTTTGGCTAAAATGTGAATAAATGTATTTTAACTTACTTGGGCCATTGGAAATTCTGGCGAGACATAGGTCCAGATAAAATCATCACTTTCTTCAACGTCTGAACCATTGGAACTGTTTGTACTCGAGTTTACAAAATCCTTTCGATGCCCCATTTTAAATCGAACAGCCCTTGACGAATATATAGGGAACCCATGCTGAAAGTACGCTAATGCAGACATGATTTTTTCAGTTAGTAAAGAGATCTTCAAGTCCAAAAGAATGCTTGAAATTTATTATTCATAGAGTAGAGTTGGGCTAAACCTAGGAATGGTTGAATATGAATTTCAGAAACAACACATAGGCTGGAGACCAACCCATAAGTCAACGTCTCGGGAACTTCAGCATCTTTTGAGCCTGAACTGGACCAATATGAGGGTTGATTACGAATCCTATCACCAGGTTTCAATGTGTTTTCGATACGTTCGATAGGATAATTGTCAGTGGATGACGCACCAATGGCCACTGAAATGCAATCTTTTCTGGTTACAGGGCTAAGTCTTTTAGCTAGCAGCATATAGATTCTATGGATCTTCTGAAAGTTTTCCGATTTCGTAATGTTGCTAGACCCAGCTGTTGAAGTATCAATCGTGACCTTCTCTTCAATAAAATGGGGAGCAGCAGATAAATCAGGAAACAATCTCAAGCAGAGCTGCTTGCTGAGGCCATTCTCAATCACTGCAGAACATTAACAGAAATTCAGAAACAAGAAAGAAAACATTCTGAAATCAAACAAAACATTCATGTTGCAACATGGATCCGGTTGGAGTACTCACCTTGTCACACATTGGAAATGTGAGGAGTCTTCAACATTTTTATAAGATATATGAGTCATTCCTCTCACCACCGATTGGTTTTGAGGTGAAACCTCAAATTATCTAATAGATCCTATAGATTCTAGGACACCCATTTCTACTATTTGTCATAGTTTGATAGTCAGATGACATTTCTACTATTTGTCATAGTTTGATAGTCAGATGCATTAAGGCATGAAGGAGTCACATTAAAAGGCTATATATATGGTTCCTGAGGTTAAAACTTAATGCAGAAAATGTCATAATACTATACTAACTAATAAAAAGAGGCCAATGAGCTAGAGGCCAATAAGGGCAATAGCTCAACCGACATAAGTGTGTGTCGTGTCCATGACCAAGAGGTCATGGGTTCGAATCTCCCACCCCCACTTGTTTATTGAACTAATGAAAAGAGCAAGCTAGCACTCTGTGTATCTAATTGCTTTAGATAAGAAAGCACTACTTTTTTATTGCAGGAACGAGAAAGATGTTATTGCTTAAATCCATGAAAAATTACGGAAAAGTTATTTCCAAACATATTATTTAGCCAACTTGAACATAGCTCAACTAGTTAAGGTATATACTCTTGACCAAGATGTAAGAGTTTCAATTCTCCCACCCCACATGTTATTGATCTAAAAAACATATAGACCGGACCGTGCTTTTAATCACATGATCAAGCAATTTCCAACACCTAGGTGTTACCTAAGAAAACATTTCCACTATAGTATAATGGAAAATATCCAAGAAAGAAGCATCACTTTACAACCCCCATTGAACAACTAGGAGCATATAAAAGAAAATCAGATGCCTAGATAAGACCATATGGTTTAATATAACATCCTTGTTTCCAAAATGTGCGAAGAAAATATGTTGTATGATCTATAATTTGAGCACGTCATTAGATTGAGAAAGCTGTTTGGACATATTTGATAGCACATCAAAAAACATCCGAAGAATGTGGTTAAAGGTTATCAGCCAAAAATGTAGCCCCATTTAAAAACCATTTGGTTTCTAGTTCTTTTTCGATATCCGTAACAACAACATTTGGCTATCAAAAAAATCTGTAGGAAATTAATTTCTAAGTAGTGTTCATCTTGGATGGAACTCATAACCTCTTAGATCTTCAAGGTCCTCTTTGACCACTAGTTCAGATAACCCATGACGTTGTTTTTTGTCCTAACGAACCAGGTTTATTTTCTCATCATTTTTCTACAAACAAGTTTCATTTTCCATGGTGTTTTGGGGCAAAGAGAACGAAAATGATTATGAATGATGCTCTTACTGACATTTGGGCTACCGAAAATCATTTCCCCCATAATCTCACGTTCCTTCATAATCATTCTCTTCACTTCAAACATACATAACCATTCTCCTCACCTCAAACACCCCTTAACAAAAGATTTGAATTCATTCCCAAATCAGAAAAACTAAAGCAAGCATTGAACACATAAAGAAATGCTCACCAAACTGATGCCAAGAACTTGTAACTAAACAAACCCTCACAAGGTCAGATAGATCATCCAAATGGGTAAAAATCATCAAGGGTAAGTCAGCACCAAGCAGTTGCACGAAATCCCAGCAGTCATTCGTTTCACCCATGATTAATCAACGCTCAAGAACCCTTAAATCATCCAAAAATTGCAAACCCAATCAGCAAAAAAAAAATCAAGATGAAAAATACAAAATCATAGTTTCCATTCAGAAACAGAAACGAAAGAATGAAAACGATAAATTATGTAGCAAATTGACATGATTAGAAACAAAGTGCAATCATGTTTAAGAACAAAAAAAATTTGAATGAAAAAGGCTTAATCTTACAAAGGGAATGTGAGAAATTCGCAATGGGTTGTGGAATCGAGAACGAGGAAGAGAAAGTAAACACCTTTCGTGGGAAGCACGAATGGGAAAGATGATTATATGATAATCTAATCAAGCCCTAGAAATGGAGATCGGAAATGGCCTTAAAGCATATTTTTGCGATTTTTTTTTTAATTTTGTATTAATATTTTTTTAAAAATAAAAGAATGAAAGCAATGTAACGCCTAAGCTATTTATGTGCCGTTTTGTTTCCAGAAACTCTTGAGGACTTTTTTTTTTTAAAGAATTTTGAGGTTTTGTCAAACAAGAGCATAATTGTAAACGTATCTTGTACAAATTAATAATTACAAGGTTACCATTCGAATTCTCTTTTTTCAATATTGTTATATCAAAAAATATATATTACAAGGTTTTTCTTTTTTTTTTTTTTTTTTTTTTTGAATAATTTTAAGAAATGAGGTAAATTTTCAAAGATGTTTTTGTTTCATTTTTTTTTTAAGTAAAAAATGAGAGAGGGGTAGATTATAACTAGTACATGGTATCAAACAATGAAATCAATGTGCCACCAAGCATTTCGATATTTTATTTGGTTTATTAACTTTGAAAAGTATAATTTGAATCATTCTACTTAAAAAAAAGTTTTTATATTAAATTTGAAGTCAATATTAATCAAAATTGATTATTAATGTTAATAATTTCAATGCAATCAAATACAAAGTGCGAACATATTTTAAAATTTATAGAGGAATGTGATAAATTTTTTATGAAATAAAGAAACAAACAATGTTTTTAAACATTTTTAAGGTTTTTTTGTTTTTTGTTTTTTTGTTTTTTTTTAGTTTAGGAAATCTCAAAATTTAATAATTAATATTAGACTTTTGAAAAATTATGAATTAAAATGAAACAAATTCAAAAATTCAAAAATTAAAATTGAATTTTTGAAAAGTTATTGATCAAAATATAAGATCAAAGTTAAGATACCTAAAATAATACTTTACCCACGATGTAATTATAACTTTTAAAAGTAAAATTACTTTTATGTCCTTTATGTTTATTAATGAGTGTTTGTGACAAAGAAATGAAAATTCTTATGGAGAAATGAGAATTAGGAAGAGATTATAAGAAAAATTAATTATAGGAGAGAATGATTATAAGATGATGAAATGATGGTAAAAAAATCATTACTTGGCAGAAAATAACTAAGAAAAATATAAAATAATTTTTTTTGATATAAAAATAAAATAATAAATATGAAAGAGTAAAAAGCAGTTACAAACAAAATGAAACATGATCAAGTTATACAAATTAAAAATAAAAAAATAAAAAAAAAAACAAAGAAAATTATACGAAAACGATATTACAAGTAAAATGATTTTTGAAGAGTCAAACATGATAAAATAGCCCATATCCCTTAATCATTCTCGCAGGGTGTGTTTGTTTTTTGGACATGAGTAGTAGTTAATAATCACTTCTCAAAAATTTCTCGTTTGTTTTTTGTAGTAAACAATCACTGTTAACCACTTTTCAACTCTTCTATCAAATCTCACATTAAATTTTATTAAACTTCACATCAAATTTATCACTCAACCACTAGTAACTTCAATCTCCAAACAAGTAGTTGATTATTCAATTACTATTAACCTCAATCTCCAAACGAGTAGTTAACTACTTCAAACTACTATTAACCACTTCATTCTCTTCCACTCCACTATTTTCTACAAAAAACAAAACACCGGGAATTCTACTTTATAGGAGTGATAATTGTGTTGGAATGGGTCTGAATTGCTTTTAAATTCAACTCATTGAGTTGTTAGATACTTCAATTCAAATAATTCTAATTAAATAATAAATTCAACTTTTTTTCTTTTTTTTTGGTGTGTTGGATCAGTGAAAGTATTTTTAGAAAAGAGAGAGGAATAGAATATTTCATTTTTCTCTTTAGTTTAATCACAATGAAGATAAAGATTCGAGACCTTTTAATAATATATTGATGAGAAAAATTGTGACACTAGGAATGTCCATTTTCTCGGTGGTGGGTTCTCGATGTGACATTAGGGATGTCCATTTTTCTTGCGAGAAATTCTCGACTAGGCGAGGAACGGGGTCGGGGATGGGGATTGTATTCCCCGTCCCGATCCCTGCCCCGTTTATCTTTTTTTTTTATATATATTTTTTCTTAATTTACTTCTTTAATTTTCAAATAAATATATATTTGTTGATACTATTTTTTTATACATATGAATATTTTCTTTGATAATTAACATTATAGTTGAAATTTATAGATTTTTTTTTTTTAAATCTAATTTTTTGAATTTTTTATTCAAATAATATATAAAAAATTAAAAATTAAAAAAAATCCCCGCGGAGAACCCGATCCCCGTCTCGATACCAAAAAAAAATGAAGATTTTTTCGATGACGGGAATTGAATTTTATGGTGAGGACGGGGACGAGGAAGCCATTCTCCGTCCCCGCCCCGTGGACATCTCAATGTGGCACATATCACATCAAATTAGCTTGTGGCCCAAAGGCCTAGTACAAGTTTAGCCCAAAGCAACATTTAACTAGGATGCCTTACTTGAGCCCATCCATATAATTTGGATAAAATGTTTGGATTTAGGTAGTGGTGGACAAAGTTTAGATTGGGTTGGGTTGAGTCGAAGGAATTTTTTTGGATCAATCTAAATTTTTTGTTTGATCAATCATCTAATCCATCTAACTCCATACATTAGAGAAACCCAACTGAACCCTATATTTTTTTGTTGAGTTGGATTGGGCTGTCGAGTTGCATTACTCTCCTATTTCATTTTTAAGATTCAACTTATAACTCGTAACTATGTAAAAACAAATACATGATAATATATTTCAATTTAGGTTATCTATTTTATTAGCATATATATTTAAAAGAAATATGCTTTTTTTAGAAGCCTTACAAATATGTTTAAAATATATCTTATTAATTTATTTTACCTACACGTACATATATAGTATATAGATATATACATACATATATAATATTCTTAGTTTGGGTTGAGTTGGGTTGAATGAGCAAAAAATTAGTCAATCCAAAAACCGACCCAACCAAATAAAAATTATAAAATTAAAACTCAACCCAATCTAACTCAATGGAAATTTTAATCCAACTCAACTCAGCCTTTACGATTTGGGTTAGATAGTTCAAATTGTTTGGATTATCAATTTTTTTTGTACACCCCTAGATTTAGGGTGTGTTTGTTTTTTGTAGAAAACAGTGGAGTGGAGTGAAGGAGAAAAAAGTGGTTAATAGTAGTTAGAAGTGGTTATCTACTCGTTTGGGGATTGAGGTTAAAAGTAGTGGAGAAATTAACTGTTTGGGGATTGGAGTTAATAGTGGTTGATATATTTTTTTTCTTTTTATTTTCTGAAAATGTGATTGGAGTAATCTATAATTAAAATTTTATGAATTTTAATTATTCACCTCAATTATTGTTAACTAATCATAAAAAAACATTTTTATGTTTTTTAGTTGAATAATAATTCAAATTGAAAAAATTCAAATTCATGACATTTTAGTTCATTGACTCACATATACACCTCTAAGATAATAAAAAACTATCATATTGAATTATCAATCAACTTTTAGTTTTATATTT
>JBBMKA010084511.1:0-13960 GCA_037833695.1 Sechiopsis laciniata | reverse complement strand
AAACCCAACTCAATAAATTTATCTGAATGAACCCGGAACCCTGGCAAATTACGAGACTACCCCTGGAGGCAAAATTATCAAAATGCCCCTAGGGGTCCAAAGTGCCCTAACGGCCCAACCGAACGTCAAAAAAAGTAACCGAACGTACCTGGGGAACTGGAATGAAGAACTGGGCCGTTACAGATAATATACGAAAGGCTGAGATATAATCTTTGAGTTTCGGATCTTTGCCACGCGTCCCCTTGATTAGATAGTTTACACCAACCATTCCTTCACTCTATCTTTGCTTGGCAAGAGCGAAATAGGTTTTTCCAGGACTATTTAACTGGTCTTTCTTTTGTTTGGGCGAGGTCTCCTTCTTACAATCTACTTTGCTTCCCCAAGTTTCACTGCAAATCAAACTACAAGTATCAATTCTCTTTAACACTTATTAGTTTTTACTCAATCATGCACGTTTTGTTCCAACAAACTTCAAAATTTTATCCTAAACAAAAATTATAGGATGTTTCGTTTAGGCTTCGTTTTTAGTCTGTGGGGGCAAAATTCTATATCCTAAAAATTAATTATAGCAAATTTTATCCATAAATATATCAATTTAAGCTACTTTAACTCTCAATTCTTAAGAGTTGTCACACCCCCAAACTTGCATTATTACTTGTCTCGAGTAATAGCTTAATTTTCAATTAAGAACATTTGTTTTT
Source organism: Sechiopsis laciniata (assembly GCA_037833695.1). Lineage (NCBI taxonomy): Eukaryota > Viridiplantae > Streptophyta > Magnoliopsida > Cucurbitales > Cucurbitaceae > Sechiopsis > Sechiopsis laciniata. The sequence goes on along the minus strand of JBBMKA010084511.1, from coordinate 13,259 downwards.
TCTTATCTTCTTTTGAGATAGCGAATCATTGCTCATAAACTTTGCAAAAGTAATCAACAACACACTCTAAAAATTCAAGTAAATCTCTAAGTAACATTCTTCTCTAACTAGACCATGCTGGGTGAAGCTTTAAAATTTTCGAACACTTTTCTTATAACCGCATGAGCCACTTATTCGCGCGAAGCCCCTTTTGATTCAGACTTTTAATTTTTTAGTTCCTTAACCCTTTACTAGCCAATCAAATTTTACTTTTCGCTTTAAGCTTTTCGCTCCCTTTATGATTGGTGCATCTCATCTTTTGCCGAAGTGAGTACTCTCCTTTTTGAAATTTTTCTCCACCCTTGGGTTAGGCTTTGCAAGTCTTACCTTTTACTTCAGCGAAATGGCAACTATCCAATTAATTTTTCTATGCCGAATTGCTCATGAAGCATATTTTATTGTATTCACTTTTCGCGAGCATATTTTCTCTTCGACAAACTCACCCCCAAACTTGGACTTTTCATTGTTCCAATGAAAACATTCAGCACCCCCAAACTTAAAGTTTGCTAAAAGTTTAAAGCTTGGGTTAAATCTAATTGGGTTTGCTCCTGCGAAAATGATTCCACGAAATTAACTTTCTAAACTTAATGGGTTCGCGACGATGGGCCACGATTTTGCTCTTCTGTTCACAAATTTCGCATCACCATCGAAGAGTTAGAAAATTATTTAGTCAAAGAAATAAACTTGAATTATTCACAAAGATTGTCAATCACAAAAATTCGCAAAGAGTCAAACAACAGAAGTTCCTCTCCTTTATCTCTTTCCTTTGCCATTATAAGATTTGCAAAATGTAAATGTACAAGGAAGCAAGTAATTACAAAAAAATTATAATGGCAAAGGAAAGAGATAAAGGAGAGGAATTTCCATTTATTGCTCTAAGGAGTCGTCGCTTGATTCTGCAGGCTGAGGCGGGAGTTCTAGAAACGGAGGCAGCTGATAAGGACCTCCATCAAAGTCAATGAGGACTTGTTGTAGCACCTGTTCTTGCTGACATAAGTAGCAATAAAAGGTGCGATTCTCATCCTTGATTTATCGTAACAATTTCAGTTGCTCTTCGCTTCCGTTGGAGGTGGCCTTCTTCTTGGTTGAGCGAGTTGTGCGTGTTGATGGCTTCGGGGTAAAACACAATATTTTTTACCTTGGAACAAAAGGATCATTTGGCTTGCCCTTCAATCCTTGGTGTCTGCACAACTCGAGATGAAGTGAAGGAAGTTGAAATGGCTCTCCTTTCATCCCTTCCATGCGCAAATTTCTCTTGAAATAAGGTGCCCTATGTTAACAAAAAAGTCGACCATGATGCAGTAGATTAGCAGTGCTCGCAGAACGGTCAGGGTTGAATCATGCGAAACTGGCATCAGCGAAGATTTAAAAAATGATGCCCAGATTCGGCCGTCCTCATTTAGATTCGCTGAATGGAATCTACAAGACTGCAGTCCTTCGTCCCAAGTCGCTCCCTCAACTTCAATGACCTCAAGATAAGTTGTGAGATCACCTTCCGTGTACTCGTTCAACATCTTCTTATAGTCTGAGTCATCGTCCTCCAGCCCGAAAAATTAATTCTAGTCCTCGAGTGCCCAGCTGATCGTTTGACTTCGAACAGTTGCTTAGTGGTTAGAATGATCGAGCAAACTGGCGAAGAATTCAATGACCCAACCTCGTTTCGCTTAGTTGAGATGTGTGCAAAGATGGCCCCAGCCTCAACTTTCGATCTGGGTGACCACAGACTCAAGCAGACCTCTGAGATCAGGATCAAACACTTGCTCTAACAAGAACTTTTTCGATTGGTATTCGATGATGTTCTTGTTTATGGCTTTGTGCCATTTCTCGGTTAGGCGAAACATCATCGCCTTGCCCTTGTTCAGCTGTTTCTTCGGTGGCGAAGGAGTTACATTTTGATCCTTGGTTCTCTTTCTCTTTAACCCTTGAATACCCGTGAGTCTTGCATTTCTCGATAGCTATTAGGTTCTGATTCCTCTTCATCCCCAAAAATTGCAGCAGCCATCCTGCCTTCTTCCAATTCCTTCCCCAACTCCTCATCGGAGTTTATCTTGTCTTCACCTTCGCGATGAGCACTTTCTTCATCCTTTGATGTGGCGATCTCGTCACCGATTGGATTAGCAGTAATTTAACCAGGTGTCAAATGTACATCATCTCCAACTGGCAGTGAGTTCTCTGCTTCGCTACGCGGATCTATTTCCATTAGATTTTTCTCTAGACTTGCGTAACGCTCCAAGTCTTCTACGAATTACTAACTGAAAAGTGCTTCTGAGTCTGCTTCTTATGAATTCTCGTGATGTTCTACGTCCTCCTCCAATGCAACTTCATTTCCTTCTTCCTCTTTTTTTCTCAGGTTTGCTAGATCCAACGTTTGAGCATCAACATCCGGTTTGCTAAGAGTCAATTATGCATCCTACGCCAAGCCTTCTGGCTCGTCCTGAACCTCTACGTTGCCAAATACTTTGCTCATCAAACTTTCCTCTACAATTCTTTAATCTTCGTTCTGCTCGAGGATGAAGGCTAGCAGCTCCATTGTTGTGCTCCTTTTGGCCATAGAGGCCTAAAAATATTCTCTTACTCTCACGGAGTCTCGCTCCGCCCTTCGCTGCATCCTCGCAGTAGCTTCTTCCTTTTCCTTCCTCTTCTTCTCTTTCTTCTCGAGCCTCTCTCTTTCTTCAGCTCACATTCTTGCCAACTCTGCTTTTAATTTTTCCATCTACTTTCGTAGCGCCCTGTCAGCGTCAACTCAACAACTTCCTTAACAGGATCCTCGATGGGCTTAGAAACCTTCACCACGACGGGTTCAACCGCCTTTTTATCCATTGGCCACTTTTGCTTTGTTGACACTGACTTGGCTGAACTGGCAACGACGAGCTCACTTCACTTCACTTTTGCCAGGTTTATCCCTTTTTTCTTTGCTTAATTTAAAAGCTTGAAGCCCAGATGGCTTACCCACTGTAGGTTTGACCTTCGTTATTTCTGCAGGCTTGATAACTGCGACTACATCCCTGGCCACTGTTTTCGCCCTGTCGTCGCTCTTCCTTTCTCTTTTGTCTTTCGTGGTCCTAAGTTTTATGACCTTTCCTATAAAAGACCTGGTTGGAGACTGGGTCAAAGGCTTCTCTATTACCGATTTTGTGACAATGGACTTCGCGACATTGCTCACCCTGCTGACTACTGTGGCATAGATCGCTTCAACACGATCTTCCCCTTTACTCTCATAAATAGAGTCTCTTACATTGGCTTCCTCGCGCCAGTGAAAACTTTCACTTTCAGATGCTCCTTTGTGACCGTGAAAAGACTAACGTCGGCTTCAGGCTTAGAGGCTTTCTTGGAGAGATTGGCATTGACAGGTACTCGGGAAGCCATTTCGGATATGGGCTAAGGTTGGTAAAAACAGGCGAAGGTTTAGCGAAATTATGGAGCTCGGAAGTGTTTAAGGATTTTGAATGCATGAAAAGAGAAAATGAGAGGGGAAGGGGGCAATTTATAGGAGGTGAAAATGCGTTCAACAGTCATCCTCGGGAGGCGAAACGACAATCGACATGTGGCAAGATTTGGATCGTTGGATCAAGATCTTCAACGACACGTGTCGATTGAGACCATGCAATTTAAACACGAGTCAAGCCGAGTGACAACTGTCGTTAACTACAGTGTGTGTCACTAAATAAAACGAAATGTTCCCAAGTTGAAGACAGCAAAATTAAAACGAAATTCCTTCCCTATTGACTAAGTTTTCCTCCCAACCTAATTACTAAGCAACAAAAACTAGTGAACAGGACTTAAACAAATTAAAACTTCTAAAAATTCAAAAACATATATATACATGTTCAGTCTACTTACCTGGCCTGAAGCAGTTTAAAACAAATTTAAGATAGATAATACCATTCGCTCTAGCCAGCTTGGTCCACTTCAGGCATCCAATAATAGGGCGAACTCTGCATTAGCTGTGTCTTTGCCATAATAGTGCTTCAACCTATGACCATTTACAAGAAATTTAGAGTTTTCAGATTCATTTTTATGTAAAATTGCCCCATGGAGGTGTACCTGAGGGAATTGGAATGGCCCCGACCATCTCCATTTTAATTTCCCTGGAACAAGTTTAAGACGGGAATTGTAAAGCAAGATTTTCTACCCAACTGAGAACTCTTTTGGCTTTATCCTTTCGCCATGCCACTTCTTCGTCTTTTCCTTATACATCTTGGCATTTTCAAATGAGAACAAGCAAAATTCCTCGAGCTCTAGCAACTGTAGCTTTCGCATAGGCGAGATCTTCGAGAATCTTGATTCAACTCCTTGATGGCTCAATACGCTTTATGCTCCAATTCTAGTAGCAAATGGCACATTTTTTCAAAGACAGGGCAAAATGGAGACATTCCCAATGGTGTCTTATAGGCGGTTCTGTACGCCTAGAGTGCGTCATCCAATTTGTTCACCCAGTCCTTCCTATTAGGGCTCACTACCTTCTCTAGAATAGTCTTAATTTCTCGATTCAAGATTTCAGCTTGGTCATTTGTTTGAGGATGGTATGTAGTGGCAACCTTGTGTCAAATATTATACTTCTGCAACATAGCTTCTAGAGCTCGGTTGACAAAGTGTGTTTCTTTGTCGCTTATTAATGCTCGAGGAGTCCCAAATCATGCGAACACGTGCTTTTATAGAAATTTAATAACCATCTTGGCGTCGTTCTTTGTGCAAGCTATGGCTTCTATCCACTTGGACACGTAGTCTACTGCCACTAGAATATATTGATATCCGTTGGAGTTTGGTAATGGTCCCATGAAGTCTATTCCCTAAACATTGAACAACCCAACTTCTAAGATGTATTTGAGAGGCATCTCATCCCTTCTACCGATATTTCCCGTTTGCTGACATTGATTGCATGTCTTTACAAAGAGATATGAATCCTTGAAAACTGATGGCCAGTAATACCCAGATTGGAATAGTTTCACTGCAGTCATCGCGCCATCGAAATGGCTTACGTATGCTTCTACGTGACATTCCGCTAGAATTAACTTCGCTTCATCTTCTGTTACACAGCGGCGAATAACATTATCTGTGCATTGTCTATACAGAAATGGCTCATCCCAAAAATTATGCTTCACGTCATACAAGAACTTTTTCTTTTGCTGATATGTTAAACTAGCTGGCATCACTCTGGTGGCTGCATAATTGGCTAGATTTGAGAACCATGGTTCTGCTTCTTGACAAGCCGTGAACAATTACTCATCGAGGAAAGATTCATCGATATCTAATCGCTCGAGCAAGCTTGCTGTATTATCAATTCTAGAAAAGTGATCAGCCACTACATTTTCACAACCCTTCTTATCCACGATCTCCAGGTCAAATTCTTGCAACAACAAAATCCAACGTAGCATTCTTGGCTTCGCATCAGCCTTTTGGAACAAATATCAGATCGCTGCGTGCTCTATATAAATAGTTATCTTGGATCCAATCAGGTACGAGCGAAACTTGCCTAAGGCAAAAACTACTGCTAAGAATTCTTTCCCTATTGTTGTATAATTTTGATGTACCTCATTCATCATTTTAATAGCATAGTAAACAGGATGAATCACTTTTTCGCCCCTCTGGCCCACAGAATAATCACTCACATCACACATGATGCAGATGGACAATTACCAGTTTGGCGCTTCGACAATTTGAGCGAAAACAAGGGCGGTTTTCAATGTGTTAAAAGCATTTGCACAGGCAGAGTCGAAGTTAAAAGGTTTGTTTAGCACTAGCAATTCACACAGAGGTTTAGCAATTTTGGAAAATTCTTTGATAAACCTTCTGTAGAAACCAGCATGCCCAAGGAAACTACGTACTCCCTTTACGTTCACTGGTCATTCGAGCTTTGTAATTACTTCTACCTTCGCTCGATCAACTTTAGTCTTTTCTCGCGAAATTCTGTGTCCCAACATGATTTCTTCCGTCACCATGAAATGACACTTCTCCCAGTTTAAAACAAGGTTGGTTTCTTCTCATCTCGCTAAAACTTTGCCCAAATTTTTGAGGCAAGTAGCAAAAGATGGTCCAAAAACTGTGAAGCCATCCATGAACATTTCCATATATCGCTCGATCATATCAGAAAAGATCGCTAGCATGCACCGATGAAATGTTGCAGGGGCATTGCACAACTCAAAAGGCATTCGCCTGAAAGCGAACATTTCGTAGGGGCAGGTGAAAGTAGTCTTCTCTTGGTCTTCTGGTGCAATCGTAATCTGGTTATATCCTGAATATCCCTCTAGGAAGCAGTAGTTCTCTGTCCCACGACATGGTTAAGTATTTGATCGATAAACGGTAATGGGAAATGATCTTTCTTCGTTGCGGTGTTCAGCTTGCGATAATCCATACACACATGCCAGCCAGAGACTAGGTGCATAGGTATGAGTTCGTTTCGCTCATTCTTTACCACTATTGTGCCACCCTTCTTCGGGACGCATTGAACAGGGCTAACCCATTTGCTATCGGGGATAGGGTAGATGATGCCCACATCGAGCCACTTGATTATTTCTTTCTTAACAACCTCCTTCATGGTAGGATTCAATCGCCATTGATGTTCATAGAGCGAAACCAGTCATCCTCCAAGCTGATCTTATGCATGTAGAAGGATGGACTTATTCCCTTTAAATCGGCGAGAGTCCATCCTATCGCTCTTTTATATTACTTCAACAAATCAAGCAACGCCGCTTTGTGTTCAGGTAAAATTTTAGAGGAAATAATCACAGGTAAATTTTTACTCTCGCCAAGATAAACATACTTTAAATTTTTTGGGACGGGCATCAGTTCCAATACTAGTGGTACTTCTATCGATGGTCTTGCTGATGGTGCTATTTTGTCAGCTAGGTTTAGCAAGTTGTTCTCAGCATATCAAATCTCACCAACCTCTAGATCATCAGCAAGTGACTCATCCTCGCTAGTCCCCCAGTAGTCTTCATTCGCGTCTTCTCACTACTCATGCAAATGACTGTCATATGCCTCACTGAAATCCTCTTCAAGCGAAGCAATCGTGGAGCATTCCTCTATGTCCATTGGGTATTTCATAGAGTCATTAATTCGAAACTTAATTTGGTCACCAGTCATTTGCAGAGTGATGGGACCTTCATAAACATCCACGAGTGTTCGCCCTGTCTGTCAAAATGGTCTTCCCAAAATGATTGGGACTTCGCGGTCTACTTCATAATCCAAAATTATTACGTCGGCTAGGTATGTAAACTTGCCTACCTGAACTAAAATATCCTCTACTTTACCTTCTGGTCTCGAGATTGAGTGATCTGCTAGTTGGATAGTCATTGAGGTGGGCTTGGCTTTGCCAATCCCGAACTTCTTATAGACAGACAAAAGCATGAGATTAATGCTTGCTTCAAGATCACATAGCACTTTCCTGATGTAGTGTCCCCCAATTGAAATTGGTATGGTGAAGGCTCCTAGATCTTTCTCTTTTGCAGGGAGCTTATGTGTGCTCATCGCGCTACATTCCTGACTAAGCAAAATTATTTTCGCTTATCCATCTAGGTCTTTTTCTGGCAAGACCTTTTTTAGAAACTTAGCGTAATTTGGCATTTGTCTTAACGCCTCTATCAATAGTACATTGATCTGGATCCTTTTTAGGATCTCCATAAACTTCTCAAAACTCAACCCCTCCTTCTTATTTTTTGGTCTTTATGGAAAGATGGTGAGGGTATAAATTTTATTCCTTCGCTCGACTCGGTATCCATTTTAGAATTACAAGGCTCCATAAATTCGTCTTTCTCAATTTTATCTATCGTCGCAGCAACTTCTTCAACCTCCCAACTTTTAGGTTGAGCTTCATCTTCTCTTTCAAAAACTTCTTCACAGACTTCTTCTACAAACCTTCGCTCCTGCTAACTTAACATCGGATTGTCATCCATGTCTTCAACAGTCACCCATTCTAACTCATCTTCAATCACGGAGATTGCTTTGATCTGCTCTTTACTTTCTCTTTTCTCATGTTCCATGTCAGGAGACAATCTTCCAACTGGCCTTTGTCACAGCTCATTAGCGAGTTGTCCCATTTGTCTCTAAATTTTTCAGGGCCACTTGTTGGTTCTGAATAATTGCCTACTGGTTCTGCGATCTGGCTTCACTTTTTGCTATATACTCCTTCAATAGTACCTCTAGCGAACTATTGGATGTTTGCTGGAAGTGCTATTGTGGCTACTAGTTCCGCTGATTCTGGTAAGAATTCTATCCTTGGTTTTGTTGTCCCATAGGTGCACTAAAACCTGGCAGATTTCCATGGTGTCACTGCGGATAAGCTTGGTTGCTTGAGCTGTCACCATTTGCTTTGTTTGACCAGGAGAAGTTAGGATGATTTCGCCATTCTACATTATAAGTGTTCGAGAAAGGGTTATGTTGGTGATTTGCTTGCGTGAAGTACACCGATACTGTATTTTGGGGGCATTCCTCATAGAAGTGTGCTTCGTTGTGGCACATGGCTCAGGCAGAGTGAGATGCTGTTGATTATTCGCTAACTGTGCCAAATTAACGCCTTAAACTCCAATGTTAGCGTTACTTCCATGTTGCATGTTGGGCAATATTGTTCTCATCTCCGCCACCTGTTGTTTTAGTTCCGAATCATCGATTGCTTCCACCTTCGCTCCTATCTTGACATCTGCTCGTACATCAACTTTCAAACTGACTGGTATTCAAATCTATTCTTTCAACAATTTTAATGGCCTTGTTGTATGTTTTTTACAAGAGCTCTCCAGATTCTGATGCATCGAGCACTAGCTTCATCCCTTCACTCAATCTACCGTAGAAATATTCAAATTGAACACAGCAGGGAAATCCATAATGTGGGCATCTACGTTAGATTATTTTGAAATGATCCCATGCGTCAGTGATTGATTCATCAGTAGCCTGTTGAAATAGCACGATCTCGTCGCGGGGTAGCATCATCTTTTTTGGTGGGAAATATTTCAACAAGAACCGCTTCGCGAGTTCTTCCCATGTTATGTCTTGAAGGTTTTCTAATGTATACAACCATTCTTTTGCTTTTCCTTGTAATGAGTGTAGGAACAGACTCAGCCTCATATTGTCTTGCGTCATATCAGGAATAACAAAGGAGTCGCACACACCCATGAATTCTCTCAAATGGTTGTGTGGATCCTCACTTGCTAAAACATGAAATTGGGCTTTTTGTTGGAGTAACGTGTTCATTATTGGCTTGAAATCGAATGCATGTACTCCGTTGTCTAGTCTGATCCCTTTTCGCATAAGTTCTATGATGTTGGGTGTGGCATAAGCTCTGATTACTCTGTCCCTATCATCTGCCATCATGATAGGAGTAGCAAGGAATCGATCTGTCTGTTCATAGTTTGGTTGAACTGGCTCTTCTAGTCTTGCCTCAACATTTTCAGTGAGTCTATTGTTTAGTTCAGCCATCCCGATAGACCGATTTTGCCTTCTATTTTGCCTTCTTCTGACTATGTTTCGCTCTAGCTCGGGATCGAAACATTCCACGATATCTCACCTTTGCATGCGCTTTCGTAAAATCTCCTACAATGAACACACCGACTAGTTAAGCTTTAAGCACTACTCCTTACACTATTCTACGAATAAAAAAATAATTTAAAAAATCCCCTGTAATGGCGCCAAAAACTTGTTGTGGAATTATCCAACACACAAATTAAGAAAATAATAATGATGTGAGAATAATGACATGGAAAAGCAATAATTTCGCCTAAGCGAAATTCTACTTAATTAAGTGATGTGTGTGTGTGTAAATTCTAAAAGATTGTGCAAGTATACACAGTCCGTTGTAGCAAGTTTTAAATGTAAGTACAGGTCATTCTCCATAGAGATTTTTGGTGATGTTTTAGATCTATTTTCATGCAAGAGTCGTGTGTAACAATTGGTTGAGTTGATTAAATGAGTAAGTAATTGATCTAAGTAAATGAAATAGTAAGGGAACAATATGAGACTAAGTATCGAAAGTGGTTAGATTTTCAGGGCTTCGCTTAAAGCGACGAGGGTTGCGATGACGAACAACTGACAGACTTCTCTTGGCTCTCTCGAACTCCTAGTCTGGTTCTCTCAAACTCAAACAACTATTAATTAAAAAATCAGCATTAGGCGAACCTTATCTCTAAGTGTTATTTGATTAACAAGCAAAGCTAAACGATCCTAATGTTATACATGCAAGTTCGCTCTATTTCTATTCTCTTGAAACAAAACAAAGTTAATACAGTTGGGTTGTCAACAATATGTATATAAAATTAAAGACAGCATGCATAATAAGTCTAGTTCACATTCCCCTTTCGCCTAGGCTAAACCCTTACTTCCCATAACCTTTCGGTAACAAATTTAGCTACTCATATCGGTAAACATACTCAAAATAGTTGAAGAAACAGTAAACATGCTTTAAAAAATGAATAAGTAAATAGACAGATGCACGAGATAAAAGAAACACAAGTAATAATTAAGATAAGGGATTAGAAAACTCCTGAAACTTGATAAACTTGAAATTCCTCCGGTGAAGCTCCAGTTACAATCAAAATTTCTTAGAATGCAAGTAAACTAGACTAGAAAGCAAGAAAGAACTAAAGCCCGGCGAAATCGCTCCGGCGACTTAAAAACTAAATAGAAGTAAATGTTGGTCGGAATGGAGGAGAAAGCTTTGAAAATGATAACTGGAAGAAAAATGCCCAAAATTTCGAACTCTTTACACTAAGGAGATACTCGTAGAGTCACTGAGAAAGACATGCGAACCTCTACTCCACGATCGCCGCTCAGCCGAAAGCTGCTCTACTCTGACATTCTCCTACTCCATGATCCGCTCTGTTCTTGCGTCAGAGCTGACAATGTAGGAACGGCTAAGATTTAATCGTTGAGCTTCGGATCTTTGCCACGCGTCCCCTTAATTAGATAGTTTACACCAACCATTCCATCGCTCTGTCTTTGCTTCGCAAGAGTGAAATAGGTTCTTCCAGGACTATTTGACGGGTCTTTCTTCCATTTGGACGAGGTCTCCTTCTTACAATCTACTTCGCTTCCCCAAGTTTCACTGCAAATCAAACTACAAGTATCGATTCTCTTTAACACTTAATAATTTTTACTCAATCATGCACGTTTTATTGCAACAAACTTCAAAATTTTATCCTAAACAGAAATTATAGGATGTTTCGCTTAAGCTTCGTTTTTAGTCTGTGGGGCGAAATTCTATATCCTAACAATTAATTATAGCAAATTTTATCCATAAATATATTAATTTAAGCTACTTTAACTTTCAATTCTTGATAGTTATCAACAGGATATTACTCGTCAGTTTTATTTGGTGGTGGTGGCTTAGCTTTGAATTTCTTTCCACTCATTTTGGTTTTTTCCTTTTCTTATTCATGCTTGCTCCACTAGCCTCAAACTTCATTCCAATTTCGAATTGAAAGAAGCGAAGCACAGCAAGCATATTTCTGAATAGTTCCTTGATTTTTACTTAGGGATTGTGGAACCTTTGTCTTGGGATAAATAAGCAAAAATGGATTAATAGTGGTGCGATCTGACTCATTATTAAAGATCAATCCTGAGCCTGACGAATCTTTCCTTTTTCTGATATACGAAGTATTGCATTTCACTAAGTTTATTTGTAGGAAATTCAATCCAGACCATTTGTACTTACTTCAACAAAGGAAACGTGGGCTTCTTCGATAAAAGAGCTTTTTTTTATCTCTGTCTCAATTCAACAATAAACTGATCGGCCAGACAGAGGCTAGGGCTGTTTTCTTCCCACCACATCCTTCCTTGTGTGTTAGAGATATAAAGCGAGTGCACCGTAAAAGAACGGGAACTGGTTTGATCTATTCTATGGCGAAGCATCCAAAGCATAACTACACACTCACACGATCTTTGCCGAGATATAGGGGCATTCGATGGAACTGGTGAACTACACTTGCTTCTGGATAGATGTGTGGGATAGAGAGCTCGTGGTACCTACAACCTACCCTTCCTCCTCTGCTTTGAGAACCGTGTGAACAGAGAGTGGGCAGAAGGGAAAGAGGTCCTCATAGGATGTCACACACTGACTTTCGTTGTACGGGAGACTGGAAAATGGGTCGAGTAAACTCCCCCGGGGCCGGCCGACAAAATCACAAACGAAGTCTTTCTACCTCCTAGTTCACTATGGATTGAGCCTTCCTATGAAATGATATCTGGATCTGGCCCTTCCTGTATCAACTTGTACGGAGCCTATTTAGAATAGACCTAAAATTGGACTTCTACTGAGCACCAATCCCGGTGTTCTCTCCCATTAAGTAATTTTTATAAATTCATTCATTCAATTCAAGGCTTGCTTTTAGAGAAATGCAGCTTCAAGGTGAATTGAGAAGAACCAGAGCGAACGTCGTTGGTACTCCAAGAAGTGTGAAACTCGTGAATCCAAGGTGAACCTTTAAAGAGTTTACTTGGAACGAAGCAAAGCAAGCTACTTTCTCCTACTCTACTCTATTACTCTATAGGTTACAAAATAGCTTGGAAAGAATCACAGCGAAGCCAATTTACCTTGTTCACATGGTGTGAATATGCTCTTTAGAGTTTACTTCGCCTATTTCTCGAGGGTATCCAGACTCGAGAAAGCAGAAAAAGCCATTCCAAGAAGATCGATAACAGAAGACCAGATAAGATTCAAGTATGAGCACAAGCTTTTAGACTATTGCGAAAGCGAGCTAGCAGTTGGAGGATCAGAAAGGTAGGCCGGTCGAATGAGGGAGAGCCAAGCCAGAGTCTCAATAATCAGACTACGTCTTCAAAAGGATGAAAGGGTGTGGGATCTGATCCTGTGTGACCATTAAAATTAGGAAAATTATACTTAAAATTAGGGGTGAACATGGGTTGGGTTGGGTTAGGTTGGAGGTGATTTTCAACCCAACCCAAAAATTTGGGTTGGTCAATTCTCCAACCCAACCCAACCCAATTAAAGACACAACCCAACCCAACCCAACCCAACCCTTATATTTTTAAGTTAGGTTGGGTTGGGTCAACGGGTTCATAAATATATTATAAATATATAAATATTTTCTACTTAATTAGTCTACATTAGGGTTGGATTGAGTCATCGAGTTCATAAATGCATTATATTATAGAAAACTACCTTCTTCAAGTTGGCCATAATTAGTAGGTGTTTCAAACTCCACATGTCAAGCTCTATTTATTCTTTATGTTGTTCAACCATCACCGCAACAATTCCTCCTCCCATTGACTATAGT
>JBBMKA010084480.1:0-13966 GCA_037833695.1 Sechiopsis laciniata | reverse complement strand
AAGTGTCGAACACCGTTTTCATGCATTTAGAGTTAATGACTTAGGTTTAGACCCTGATTTGGGTCGGGTCGTTACAGATTGTCTCAGTGATTTCAGTGAAGTCCAAAGCAAAACCCTTACTAGAGGTCTGTTCGCTGCTTATGACACATGAATCTCAATTAGAAAGAAATTTGTCTGTAAATATGGATGGTATAATCCCAACAGCAAATCTAACGACTATGAACACGAACAAGAAAGTAATCATCCCTACCTTGCAAGATTCCAAGAATTCAGGAAATAATCAATGGCAAAGCAATAAAAATGAAGTATATGATGGAAATGGAAATAGAGGAGGCAGAAGTGGTGAAAGAAGAGGAGGTAGATGAGGATGTGGATCCTGAAATTCCTCAAAACCTCCTTGTCAACTCTGTGGCAAAAGTGGGCACTCGGCCATGAAGTGCTACTCTCTTTATGACCCAAATTTTCAGCGATTGTTCATTGGACAACCTATTCCAAACAACAACAGAAGATTTCAAAGGTCCAATGGTTCCTATCAAAACAATCAACAACAGAACAATGGATATCAGGCTTTTCTTGCTTCAAGCTCTAATAGTGCAGATTCATATGGTTGGTATCCTGATTCTGGTGCAACCAACCACGTCACCAATGACTACACGAACTTCTCTCAAAGCAATAGTTAGCAAGGTGGTGAGCAGATGCACGTAGGCAATGAGACAGGTCTAAAAATCCTTCATAGTGGCCATTCTTTTGTTATTCCAAATGATATCTCTATATCTGATTCTAATACTAAACATGTTTTTTCTATTCAAAATCTTCTCCATGTTCCTCACATTACTAAAAATTTGCTTAGTGTAAGCCAATTTACTAAAGACAACAATTGTTTTTCGAATTCCACCCTAACGTTTGTTTTGTTAAAGCTCAGGCAACTGGGAAAATTTTGATCCAAGGACATCTCCATGAGGGACTCTATCGGTTTTCTTTACTCAAAATTGGTCCAACCAATTTGATGTCAAATCTAATCTTTACAAAATCAACTCAACCTGCTGTTTTTAATACTTTAGTGCCTGCTAGTTCTGATAGTTCTTCCTCTCTAGAAATGTGGCATAATAGGTTAGGCCACCATTCTATGAATATTGTAAATAAAGTGCTTAGTGATTGTAATATCATCTCTTTACCAAAATCAAATAAAAGTTCTTCCTTGTGTAGTTCATTTGCCATAGGAAAATTATGCAAACTGCCTTTTTCTAATTCCTCTACTGTGTACAAGTTCCCTCTAGAACTAATTGTCACAGATTTGTGGGGGTTGCACATCATGTCTCTCACAATGGTTTTCGTTATTATATAAGCTTTATAGATATGTTCTCTAGACACACATGGATTTATTTCCTGACATACAAATCTGAAGCATTTAATACCTTTTGTTCATTCAAAAAGCTAGTAGAAAATCAATTTCAAACCAAAATTAAGGCCATCCAAACAGACGGGGGAAGTGAGTTTAAACCCTTCATTCCCTTACTAAAAGAGAGTGGGATTGAACATCGCATTTCTTGTCCTTATACGTCTCAGCAAAACGGGGTTGTTGAGAGAAAACATAGGCACATTGTGGATATGGGATTGACCCTTTTGGCTCACGCCTTTCTACCCTTGACATACTGGGATGATGCGTTCTCAACCTCTGTGTTTCTCATAAATAGATTGCCTAGTCCCAACTTAGATGGAAAGAGTCCTATGGAGCTTTTATTTCAAACAAAACTAAACTATTCCTGGTTCAAAGTCTTTGGCTACCTTTGTTTTCCATATCTTAGGCCTTATAACCATCATAAACATCAACTTCGCTCATCTCCTTGCACTTTTCTTGGCTATAGTAATTCATATAGGGGCTACAAATGTCTAGACAAGTTAGGAAAAATATTCATCTCTCGGCATGTTGTATTCAACGAACATGTGTTCCCCTTTGCAGCTAATAAACAGACTGACAAAAATAACCAATTATCTGTAGTCTCATCCTTCATGGCCCTACCTACTGTGACATCTGAAACAGAACCATCTCTTCCAATGTGCCTCCTGCTCCTACAAACACCAACAATCCCTCTCTTCCCATATTCAATCTTCAAAATCATGGATCTGGGCTTGTTCATGAATTCGTACCATTTCCTGACCACATTACTTCCACAATACCAAATATTGACTTAACCAGTAATCAGAATCTTCCATTCACCACTATTGATAGCCCTACAGAATCCTCATTTCCTTTAGCACCAAATGATACAAATACATCTATAGTCTCTAGTACTGTCCCAATGCCTCGTATGCCTGCAAATACCAATACTCATCAGATGATGACTCGAAGCAAGAACAAGATATGGAAACCAAAAGCTCTAATAACTGAGAGTGTTGATATTGAACCTACGACTGCTAAGGCGGCTCTGAAGCTGCAAAATTGGAAGAAGGCAATGGAAGAGGAATATGATGCCTTAGTGAGTAATAAAACATGGGATTTGGTCTCATTACCTCGGGACAAAAAGGTGATTGGATGTAAGTGGGTGTTTAAAACCAAACGAAATTCTGATGGCTCGATTGCACGATATAAAGCCAGATTGGTTGCCAAAGGGTATCTTCAAACTGCTGATATTGACTATACTGAGACCTATAGTCCCGTGGTTAAACCTATCACAATCCGGGTCCTATTAACTTTAGCTTTGGCTCATAATTGGAGCGTACGTCAACTCGACATTAACAATGCCTTTTTACATGGAAAGCTTAGTGAGGAGGTGTTTATGGAGCAACCACAAGGTTTTGTGACAAGCCAAAACTCTACTCCTCTTGTATGCAAACTAAAGAAAGCTCTATATGGATTGAAACAAGACCCGAGAGCCTGGTTTGATAGGCTCAAAGAGTTTCTTGCGTCTCATGGATTTTACAACTCCAAATCTGATTTGTCTCTGTTTCTCAAACAAAGCAAAGGGTCCTGCTACTACATTTTGATATATGTAGATGACATAATCATCACAGGGTCATCACAATCTGAGGTTCATCAACTCATTGATTCACTCAATCAAACTTTCTCCCTTAAAGATCTAGGCCGATTAAATTTTTTTCTAGGAATCGAAGTCTCATATCCTCCTTCTGGTGGTATGTTTCTTACTCAAATTAAGTACATTGTTGGGCTACTGGAAAAACATAAAATGGTTGAAGCAAACTCCATTGTCACTTCTATGGTTAGCAGCTCTATTTTATCATCATATGAGGGAAGTGACTTTGATCAACTTCAGGTCTATCGAAGAGTTGTTGGAGCACTACAATATGTCACGATTACTCGGCCTGAGATTGCTTATGCAGTAAATAAGGTATGTCAATTTATGCAACATCCAAAGACAAATCACTGGCAAGCAGTCAAGCGCATATTGCACTACCTAAAAGGAACTCTTCAACATGGTCTACATTTGAACAGGCCTACTGCTCTTAATGTGCAAGCCTTTGCCGATGCTGATTGGGCATCGGATCCAGACGACAGACGATCCACCTCTGGCCTATGTGTCTTCTTTGGAGGAAATTTGATAACCTGGGGGTCCAAAAAGCAACAAACTATTTCAAGATCAAGCACTGAGGCTGAATTCTGATGTCTTGCCCATGCGGCGGCTGAACTCATGTGGCTCCGCTCCTTATTTTCTGAACTCCACATTCAGCTTCCTTGACCTCCCACGTTGTGGTGTGATAATCTTTGTGCTGTGCACCTAAGTGCCAATCCTATCTTACATTCACGAACGAAGCATGTTGAGATCGACATATACTTCATCAGAGACTTAGTGCTTCAAAAGAAAATTGCAGTCCTTCATTTACCAGCAACTGCGCAACTGGCTGATGTGTTTACCAAGCTTCTTGCAGCTGCGACCTTCTTGTCTCTACGCTCCAAGCTTTGTGTTGTAAATCGAGCTGCAATCGGCTTGCAGGGGGATGTAAAGGCTGCCCACTAATAGCTTGATTAGTGTGTGTAAATATGAACGTTGGGTTGGTTATGTAAGCTGTTGCAAATTGTTAGTAAATCAGTTTATATTATTTATTTTGAACAACCCCTTCGATCATTATTTAAAGGGTGTTCCTGGTCAAGCCCTAATTAGAATCATCATCTATTTTCTTGGCCTATCTTTCTCTCTTCTTCTTTTTCTCCCTTCTTCCTTTTCTCTGTAGTGTGCAATTCATATTGAAACCATTTACATAACGATTTTACTTCAATTAATGAGTTTTTTCTGAGATTAAAACCAGGAAAATTTCAGATAAACTTCTTGTCGAAATTTTCATCTGTTGCATATGTAAATGCCATTGAATTATTCCCCACCCCACCAAACTTCATCTTGTTGGAGGATCTGCCACCAATTTTACATACAATTTACAGAGTCAATGTGAGAGGTCCTGAAATTTCTCCCAATGGCGATGGACTGTGGAGGAAATGGGAATAGAACGATGCTTATTTTACTTAATTCAAGCTTTTCAAGATCCATAAACAGAAGTTTTGTCCATTACAAAGAAAAATATGACGTTTATTTCGCGCCATATTTGGTGTACAAAACGGCCAAGGTGGTGAGTTTAAATTCCAATGTAAATGATAGCTTTCCTCAAGATTTGATCAAACTAACATGGTCTTTTCCTTCGAGAAATTATACCCACCATTTTATTTGGCTTCATTTCTATGATTTTGTAGCTATAACATCCGAAGCTTATCTTTTATTCAATTTGTCTATTCCCAATAGCTCCATTATGAAGATTGGAACTTCTGATCCTCCATTTCATTTAGATTACTTGGTGGATTCTGATGAAAGGGGATTTGTTAATGTCAGTGTTATTCCCCTTGGTCACTTTGGACAGTCTAAAGCTTTTTTGAATGGGATTGAGATTATGGAAGCCATAGATGAACATAGAAACGATCCTGTCACTATTGAGCAAAATGAACATAGCAACGATCCTGTCATTAGTGTGCAAAGTGAACATTTGGGTCTTTTTGTGGGTTTGTCTATCGGAGGTTTTGTTTTGTTATGCCTTTAGGCCGTGGGATTTTTATGAGTTTGAAATGGAAGAAGCCAAGAACCTCGAGCAGCTCCCACATTCCTAAATTGAAGTTTGGGCTAAAGTTTTCACTAGCTGAAATCAAAACAACCACTAATAATTTCAATGAGAAACTCCTAATTGGTGAGGGTGGTTTTGGAAAAGTCTACAAAGGAGTTATGAGTAACGACATGAAAGTAGCCGTCAAGCGAAGTCAGCTTGGGGCCGGACAAGGTATATGAGAATTCAAGAGAGAAATCACCATCTTGTCGTAAATTCACCACCGACACCTCGTTTCATTTATTAGGTATTGCGATGAGCAACTCGAGATGATACTGGTTCATGAATTCTTGGACAAAGGAACTCTAAGAGAGCATCTTTACAACTCAAAATTGCCTCCTTTACCATGGAAGAAAGGCTCGAAATTTGCATTGGTGTTGCTAAAGGCTTGCATCACCTACACAAAGGCTTAGTTGGGGCAATTATTCACCGTGATGTGAAATCCACCAATATTTTGCTTGATGAGAACCTTGTTGCTAAAGTTTCTGACTTTGGTCTCTCAATAACATGCTCTCTTGATGAAACTCACGAAAGCACAGATATTAAAGGGACTTTTGGTTATCTCGATCCCGAGTACTTTCGAACTCAACAATTGACAGAGAAATCTAATGTGTACTCATTTGGAGTACTTCTTTTGGAGGTGTTACGTGCAAGATTGGTTTTGAATCCAACACTTCTAATAGAGCAAATAAATCTAGCAGATAAGTCTAGCAGAATGGGGAATGAGGTGCAAGAAAATTGATTTACTTGAAGATATCATTGACCCAAGATTGAAGGGTCAAATTGAATCCGATTCGTTTAGAAAATTTAGTGATATAATAGAAAAATGCTTACAAGATGATGTTGATGATATGGGATTTAGAGTATGCATTGCAACTTCAACAAAGTGCATACTCAAGAATGCCACATGAGGACAGTGAAACCAATGCCAATAGAAACTCTTCAACTGCTATTCATCGCATTCTTTCTATTGATTCTTGGCTTTTAATGGATCATTCAGATGTGAATCAAAATCTTGACACTTATTTAACTGCTAAAGAATCTTTCTCCCAAATGAAGGTTGACGAACATTGAAAATCGACATTGATCAGTCGATGAACAACCCGTACTATATGTGAAGTGATTGATTGAGACTATTTGTCATACTGATTGAAGTTGTTGGATCATAATTTTTTTTGTCATTTTACTAGTTTCGTCCCAATTTTTTTCCTATATACGAATTTCTTCTTAAAAGGTTACTATCAATAGAGTTTATTATTATTATTGTATATGAAAAATTCAATCATTAAAATGCCAAATAGTAAAAAAGTTTATAGAACAAATTGAAATTATAGCCAATACTTTTCCTTATAACTTTCAACCATAAATCTAGAACTTGGACGATACTCAATGGACTCTGCACCACGTGCCCTTAAGTAATTGAAACCCCTCTCCAAGAAATAGTCTTCAATATTCAAAATTAGAATTCTAAATTGGATTTTCATCTGTGCAATTGCAACTAGAATATTCAAAATTATCATTCTCTGCTGCACTACAAATATACATACAATCAAAATTGAATCCCAAATCTCCAAAACACCATGGAATTACTCTACACTTCCCTCTCTTTTCTCTTTCTTCTTCTCGCTTTCAAACTCATCCGTCAATCCCGCAAAAACCTACCGCCGGCGCCGCCGTCACTTCCGATCATCGGCCACCTCCATCTCTTGAAAAAACCACTCCACCGCAATTTCCACAACCTCTCCGCCAAACACGGCCCAATCATCTCTCTCCGCCTCGGATCTCGCCTCGCCGTCGTCGTATCCTCATCCACGGCGGTGGAAGACTGCTTCACCAAAAACGACGTCGTCCTCGCCAACCGCCCCCGCCTACTAATCGGCAAACACCTCGGCTACAACTACACCACCATGATCGGAGCTCCGTACGGCGAACACTGGCGAAACCTCCGCCGGATCGGCGCCATCGAGATCTTCTCCACATCTCGAATCAACAAATTCAGCCAGATCCGGACAGATGAAGTGAATCGATTGCTGCAGAAACTATCTCGAAACTCGATGGATCGATTCTCGAAAGTGGAAATGAAATCGGCGCTGTCGGAGTTGACGTTCAACGTTTCGATGAGAATGGCGGCCGAAAAGAGGTATTACGGCGAGGAGGTGGCGGAGGAGGAGGAGGCGTGGCGGTTTAGGGAGTTGATTAAGGAGATGGTTGGGCTGGGCGGAGTTTCGAATCCGGGGGATTTTTTCCCCGTTTTGAACTGCATTTCGAACGGTTATGAGAGGAAATTGATTCTGTTGGGGAAGAAAATTGATGTGTTCTTGCAGGGATTGATTGATGATCATCGGAAGGTGAAGGATGAGGGAAGAAACACCATGATTGATCATTTGTTATCTCTGCAACAATCGGATCCTGCTCATTATGACGATCAAATTATCAAAGGATTTATATTGGTAAATTCAATTTCTACTTTTCTCCTGCATCTTCTTTTTTTTCATTTTTGTGATTAGAATTGATCTCAACTTTGATCGCTTACAAAATACCAACAAACTAAATTCAAATATTTTTGTTTTTGATTAGTTTAGAAATGAATATTACTACATTTAATGGTCAACAATTGGAGTGGGAATTTGAAAAGGTAATTTGGATGTATTAGATGTTTGGGTGAATTTGAATTAAGGTATTAAATAAATATTTCTAAATAAATCTAAAACCATCGCTCGTAGATTAAGAGAAGATAATTAAACATGGTTTGAGATAAATAGAATTAAGAGCTAGTTGACATTGGGAACATTTTTTTTTTTTTTTGGTACTTACATGTGGGTGATGGTAAGGTTGAGAATCTTTTCATTTCTTTTGAGATGAGGTTAGTATATTTCTAACTTAAATTTTAAGATTAATCTATCTTGGAGTCTTGTGTATATTTACTTTCTTAATTTATAAGTGTCTAATAAAATTTAATCAACAAAAATTTCCAACAAAGACCAATTTTAAGTTATATATTTTTTAGTTTAGAGACAAACTAAAATTTTAAAAATTTATGGGAAAAATGAATAAACATGAAAGTTTATGGTTTAAAGGGAAACAAAATTGAAAATTTTAACATTATATTCGAAAGTTAGTAGACCAAAATAAAATAAACTTCAACAATTATTTTTTTATATGTGTTGAAAATTCCCTTCTATCTAACATGGGTAAAAAATTTCGGACTACTCATCTAACGGTTTATTTTCTTGTTTCTTTGCCACTTTTTTTAAAATGGTTTGGTTGACCATTTTTCCTTTATTTTTTGAGAAATGATTTCCTTGATAATTAAATATCAAATGTGGGTTGTTAACTATAAATAGTTGATGGAGACACACTCCTCAATTGATGAAGAAAAAAAAAAACTTATGCATTAATTTGTTTTAATCATTGATTTGTAGGTGTTACTTACGGCAGGAACCGACACATCATCCCTAACAATGGAATGGGCTTTATCTCATCTGCTGAACAATCCTCAAGTGTTGAAAAAGGCAAGAGACGAACTAGACACTCAAATTGGACAAGAACGCCTCGTTGAAGAACAAGACCTTCCCAAACTACCCTATATTCAAGGAATCATTTCCGAAACTCTTCGATTGACTCCCGCTGCACCAATGTTGCTGCCTCATTATGCAGCCAAGGATTGCACAATATGTGGATACGACGTACCGCGCGACACGCTGGTACTAGTTAACGCATGGGCCATACACAGGGATCCAAATGAATGGAAGGAGCCCACAAGTTTTAGACCAGAGCGATATCTAGAGTCAGAAGTTGAGCCTCATAAAATGGTGCCTTTTGGAGTAGGGAGGCGTGCTTGTCCTGGGTCGGCCATGGCACAACGGGTGATGGGTCTAACTTTGGCAGCTATGATTCAATGCTTCGAGTGGGAGAGAATTGGAGAAGAAGAAGTTGATATGAACGAGGGGGCAGGTGCCACAATGCCCAAGCTTGTGCCATTGGAGGCCATGTGCAAAGCTCGTTCCATCATGACCAATGTCTTCTTCTCAAACAAATAATTCTTACCCATTTACAAATGAGTGTGCTCTGTCTTATACTCATATTTTTTTTTCTAAGCATTGTTGGACTACATCATTTATATAACAAATAATATCTTTCTTGAATATTTCTCGAGTTAATTAAATAATTAGTTTGTTTTGTGAGGATGTGTTGGTTCCAAACTTCTTCGCAAATTAGTCATAGTTATTGATTTTATATGAACTCTCATGCCATAAGTATATATGACTTACCTTAAACCAAATACCGATATTTAGGAATAAATTCGTGACCATATAATTAAATTGGAATACAACTAATCAATCAAACCGCCACATGATCAACCCTTTCAATCCCACTATGATGCAATTGACTGCTATTCTTGGCTTTATATAAAATATATAATTATATATTTAAAACATATGAAATTGTAGGAATCATTAACATAAAGTTATATATTAAAAAAAGCAAGCGAAATGGGTTGAAGAATACAAGCAGTAGACAAGGGCTAAAGTGGGCCAACAACATTGACAAATGACATATGTTTTGGATCTAGGAGTCATAGATTCAAAAACAAAAAAGAAAAAAGAAAATTCATTAGAATTAATTTTAAATCCTCTTATATAAGATTACTTTGGGTGTAGCGGTAGCTGCACCCCTGTCAAGATGTCAATGATGTGGCGCCAAAGAGACGCCATAGATCTCTTTTCTTTCTTTTAATTAAAAAGTGTACGATTCCCAATGTATAAAATTATAATAGAGAGTAGCCAAGACTGCACTTAAATTATTTTCTTCTTATACTAAAAAATAATCGAGCAATAGATAATCATTTTTGTTCACATAAATAACTAAAAACCAACAAATTTTTTATTATAAAGATATTTGTGGTTCCGCTTTTGGTAAGGAAAATGTCTTGCTGCCCCCCTGAGCCATCCATTCTCCACAGCCACAAAAAACATTCAGTTCTTTCTATTTTCCAAGAGGAAGACTGCGTAAAAGTCTTTCTAGACTTCATTATTTCCTTTTTGTAATGTCCCTGTCTCTGCATGAAATGCAATTTATGACATTAACCTATGCTATCCGATAATTCAAAAAATTAGAAAAAATAATAAATTATATCATGATTTAAAATTTGATGTCTACAATATAACTCAATACAAGTACATTCTATTAAAGGAGAGTGGCTTGTTGGTTTCATTTTTTTTTGTGACAACCCAGTTTGTCACATTTATTTTAGAGTAATAACATAGACTATATAGAATTTGTGGTCCCCCAACTCTAATTTGTCATAAAAACAAATAAATAGAAGCTACATTCATAGAAATGTGGATATCAAAATTTAGGTGAGGTTTTTGCACTATCTAAATGGTTCTAAAAATATTAAAGAAAGAGGGCAATTTTTTAAGTGAGGTCTCCGTCATGACTGCACCCCAACTATGAAGTATGTGTAGTACTTCTGACACCACACATCCCAATCACTTAAAAAAAAAAAAAAAAAAAAAAAATATATATATATATATATATGTATAACTTCATAGCTGGGGTTACCCAAATTGCCCTTTTAAAGAAAACAAAATGTATCTCAAATTCAAATACGAGTTAAAAGCTTGGTGATGGGAAGGAACCTTTTTATAAAAAAATTAATTATTATTATTTTTTTTAATCGTCTTATCTTCAATGGAATTGTTTTTCCAAATGATAGGCCTACCAATAATTATTGTTCAACATGGAGTTGACTGACGCGGTGGACTTGTAAAAATTTCATCTTCTTCAACTGCAATTTATAGCAAAATCCATTTGATTCCAATCCACCATTTTCACAAAAATGACTCAAAACTCTGTTTTCCATACCATTATCTCTATCTTTCTCCTCTGTTTTCTCTCATTCTCTGTTCATGCTCAGTCATACACTCCTCCAGATAAGATCTTCATCAACTGTGGTTCACCGACCACCGTCACCGACGACACCCGCCGGAACTTCACCGGCGACATGAACTCCGACGGAAGTTTCCGGTTCACTAAAAAACATTCCCACAACATCAACACGAACCCTCCATCTCTAAATTCCTCTGTAAGGATTTTCAATCAGCCAGCGTTTTACGAATTCAAAATCGACCATGATGCTGTTCATATTCTACGCCTTCATTTCTACCCTTCCAATTTTCTCCCTGATTTATCCACAGCCCTTTTCGACGTTTCCGCAAATGGGTTTTTTCTTCTGAAAAATATCTCCGACGCCGGCCTAATGAGTAACGGTTCTGCTGCAATTAATGAGTTTTTCCTGAGATTAAAAGCAGGAAAGTTTAGGATAAATTTCTTGCCTCAAAACTCGATTGCATATGTGAATGCCATTGAATTGTTCCCCACTACACCAATCTTCGACTTGTCAGCGATTTTACATACATTTTACAGAGTCAATGTGGGAGGTTCTGAAATCCCTTCCAATAGGGATGGATTATGGAGGAAATGGGATCAGGATGATCCTTATTTGCTGAATCCGAGCTTTGCAACAAGAGAAAAAACAAGCTCCATCAATTACAAAAACAAAGATGATGATGTTTACTTTGCAACGGATTTGGTGTACGGAACGGCCAAAATGGTGAGTTTAAATGATAGTTTCCCCCACAATTTGTTCAATCTAACATGGGGTTTTCCTTCAAGAAAACATACCCAACATCTTATCCGGCTTCATTTCTATGATTTCATTGCTTTATCATCCAACCAGTATCTTTTCTTCAATTTGTTTATTGACAATTTGTTTATAAAGAAGATTAGCACTTCTGATACAGCAGAGAGGAATACTCCATTTCAATTTGATCACTTGGTGGATTCTGATGAAAGGGAATTTCTTTATGTTAGTGTTATTCCTCTGGGTGAGAATGAGACTATAGAGTCCAAAGCTTTTTTGAATGGGGTTGAGATTATGGAACTCATGGAGGAACATAGCAAAGATCCTTTCATTGATAGTGAGGAAAATCAACATTTGGGTCCTTTTGTAGGTTTGGGTGTTATGGGTTTTGTTTTGCTATGTATTTCAGGCTGTGTGATTTTTTTTGGTTTGAAATGGAGGAAATCAAGAACTGCTCAAGAAGCTTCTCATAGACACTCACAATGGTCTCCAATTTTGTCTGCATTTGGTGGTGGAAGCACTCACAGCAGCTCCCACACCCATACCTTGAAGCTTGGGCTAAAGTTTTCAATAGCTGAGATAAAAAAAGCCACCAACAATTTCAATGAGAAATTTGTAATTGGTGAGGGTGGTTTTGGGAAAGTCTACAAGGGAGTTATGAGTAACGGCATGAAAGTAGCTGTGAAGCGAAGCCAGCCAGGGGCAGGACAGGGTATATGCGAATTCGAGAGAGAAATCACGACCTTGTCGCGAATTCGCCACCGACACCTTGTTTCGTTTATTGGGTTCTGTGACGAACGACTTGAGATGATACTGGTTTATGAATTCTTGGAGAAAGGAACTTTAAGAGAGCATCTTTACAATTCAAAGTTCCCTCCTCTGTCGTGGAAGAAAAGGCTTGAAGTTTGCATTGGTGCAGCTAGAGGTTTGCATTACCTACACAAGGGCTTAGCGGGAGGAATCATTCACCGTGATGTCAAATCTACTAATATTTTGCTTGATGAGAATCTTGTTGCTAAGGTTTCTGACTTTGGTCTCTCAATAGCAGGTTCTCTTGATGGAACTCATGTAAGCACGGATATTAAAGGGACTTTTGGGTACCTCGATCCTGAGTACTTTCGAACTCAACAATTGACAGAGAAGTCTGATGTGTATTCATTTGGAGTACTTCTTTTAGAGGTGTTATGTGCAAGACTGGTTTTGAATCCAACACTTCCAATAGAGCAGATAAATCTAGCCGAATGGGGAATGAGGTGCAAGAAAATGGACTTACTTGAAGAGATCATTGACCCAAAATTGGAAGGTCAAATTGAACCCAACTCATTGAAAATTTTTAGTGATATAATAGAAAAGTGTTTACAAGATGACGCTACTTATAGGCCTACCATGGCTGATGTTCTATGGGATTTGGAGTATGCATTGCAACTTCAACAAAATGCATACTCAAGAATACCACATGAGGATAGTGAAACCAATGCAAATAGAAACTCTTCGACCGCTATTCAACGTATTCCTTCTATTGATTCTTGGCTTTTAAGGGATCATTCAGATATGAATCAAGATCTTGATAGTCACTTAACTTCTAATGAAGTTTTCTCTCAGATAAAGGTTCATGATGGCAGGTAATTTCTTTTAATGGTATAATTCGATCTTTGTTTATCTAAGGAAGGTGTGGGATTGTCTATTTATTTGGTTAAGGTGTTTTGTTTAATATCAATTAAGTTTAGCGAGCTTGTGTTAGTATTGTACATGTGACCAATGTTGGCTTAGTATTGTACTAATCTCTTTTTATGAGAGAGTTCATTGATGAAATAATTCAAATCTCTCTCTTAATTGTGAAATGGTATCAAAGTAAGATTGAGCTCTTACAATTGATTCACCTTCATCTTCTTCGACTTTTGTAACCATGGCGGATGGAGTGATCTTTAGTAAAGATGGTTCAACTTATCCTTGTCTAATGCATCACTACTTCACTTTTACAGTGTTTTTGTTACACAATTGCTTATTAGTAAAGGGAATTATTTTCTTTTTTGAAATGTCGCTCTTTTCGCCAAGAATAAAGAAGGTTTCGTGAATGGCGATCACTAAACCCACGTACAAAAATCTTGTAGTTTTTAGAAAATGCAACAACAATATTCTCATTTTGTTTTATACATGTGTGAGAATTGATACATGGATGATTTTTAAAAGTGGAAATGTTCAAAGGTCTAATTGTATTTG
>JBBMKA010084460.1:0-13969 GCA_037833695.1 Sechiopsis laciniata | reverse complement strand
TGTGCATTGGCAAGCTTTTGAAGATGTAATATATATGCCTCTTGAATCTTCTTTGCCTTGCTCCTTATAATAGGTCCTTCAAGTACATGCAATGGTTCGGTTGTCTGATTTGTATAAGGAGGTATAGATGTGTTCAACGTACCAGAAAAATAACTACATCCTAATATTATTCCACAAAATACAACTTTTATCCTTAAATTGTCTGCAAGCTCTTGTTTATTTTTAAGGTGGAAAAATCCTCAAATTGAACAAATGTTCCAAAAGAGGATTACATGCCATAAGTTGTGCCAAAAGAGGCTCTCAAAACCAAATTTTCAAACCATAAGTTGTGCCAAAAGAGGCTTCGGCTGCCATTGCCAATTTTTAAGGTAGACAAATCCTAAAATTGCCCCCAAGCTCTTCATGCTGATCCAAGGATTGCGAAGACTGAATGAAAACTTGCTATTCAATTGCCAACCTCGGGAATCAAAACCGTGAATACTAGAGACAACCCGGCTCCAATAAGCATTAGGATTCAAAGGATATCTCCACCCTCATTTGGCTAACAAAGCTTTGTTTTTATGCTAAATATTTCTGATGTCAAGACCTCCCATTGATTTAGGCCAAGAAAACTTTTTCCACTTAACCAAATGATTTGGACTACTATTACAGGACCCTCCCCAGAAAAATTTTCAAAGTAGAAAAACTATAGAAAATTAATTCCGAGGTAGTTAACCACCATAGATTGAACTCATCACCTCTTAGTTCCCTAATACCTTCTTGATCACTAGGTCACTCCATGATACACACTCTTTACTACATGTATCTGAATTCTAAGTGAATAGCATAAAATATATCACTTATCTCAAATCTTTAGTTATTTTTTCTTTTTGAACAAGAAACAAAACTTTTCATTGATAAATGAAAAGAGGCTATTACTCTCAAATCTTTGATTACACGAGTGGTCACCTTTCTAAGAATTAATTTCTTATGATTTTCTTGACAGTCAAATGTTGTAGGGACAGGCGATCTATTCTGTGAGACTAGTCAAAGTATGCATAAGTTGGTCCGGATACTCAAATAAAAAGAGATTAAAAAAAAATCTATAGAGAGATGTTTGCAGGGCAGGTGTTCGCAAGATTTCACACGTGTCTGTTTAATTAACATTTTAATTGAATGAATAATGATTGGAAGGATGTCCAGCTTCGATTAGGCGAACGGTATTTCAATAATGACCAAGTGTGTAAGTCTCTACAAATGCACAAGTATACGCAGTCGTGCTATAGCAAGTTTTAATGTAAGTAAGGTCATTCTCCTCCGGGATTTTTAGTGTGTTTAAAGTCGAGTTCATGCAAGAGTCAAGGTCACCAAGTTGTTGAAGAGAAATGGTTGTTGGTTGCATTTGATTAAGCAAAATAACAAGTAATAAGTAATAAGTAACAAGAGTAGGTGAAATGTCGGAAGGATCAAGGTTTTCAGATATTCGCTCAAACGAAGTAACTAGCGAAGGCAAACACTAACAGAGATCCCTTTAATTCTCTCGAACACAGGCATTCAGCTCTTTCAAGCACTTAATTCGATTCTCTCGAATCCCAACAACTATCTTACCAAGTTAGCACTAGGCGAACCTTATCTCTAAGGGTTCTTTAATTCACAAGCAATCTTATCTCTAAGCAAGCTTGACAGTCCTAATGTTATGCATGCAGGTTCGCTCGATCTTAACTCTCTCGAATTAACACTGAGTTCATACAAAGGGTTGTTAACGCAATGTATGTTAATTGAAAACAACATGCACAATACATTCTGTTCGCTAACTACTTCGCTATTTGCAAAATCCCCTACTTCCCCAAAACCTCCCGACAACAAGTTTAGCTACTTATGACAAAAGAAAACAAATTCAAGACGAATGAAGAGCTAAATGGCATATTGTAAGCAAGTAAAAAAGTAAACGAAAATAGCAAGTAGAGTTCAGAAAATTCCAGCAACGTGAACACTGAAATATTCCGACGAATCTCAGGTTACAAAAACACTAAGCTATTGTCTGGAAAACAAGGAAACTACAGCTACATCTAACAATAGAGCCCAGCGAAATCGCTCGTGGCTGGAAACTTCTACGGAAAACTCAACGGAAGTAGAAAACTTGATCGGACTGGAAGAAATGGAACAACAGTTTTTGGACGTAATAATGGCCAATCCTGAAACTGAGGAATACTCTCGCCTTATATAGGCCTCCCGAAAATTCACTGCTACATCTACTCCACGATCCTCCTCTGCAAAAAGCTGCTCCATGCTCCACTTTGTCGGAAGCGTCAAAGCCGACAAGATTCAACGGAGGAGATGAGCTTGGGAATCACGAATTCTTATCACGTGTCCTTGTGAGAGATATTTTCCTTCTCTCGGTCGCCTGCTTCACTAACTTTCTCGCTGCTACGATCACTAGTTGGCTTCTTTAAATCGCCTAGAGGTCTTTCGCTTCGCTGGAGCGGATTGCTTCTCTTCGTAACTTTTGCTTTGCTCTATTCGCTCTGCTGAAATTTCCTGCAACGAAATACAAGTATCAATTCTTTTGATACACTTGGAAATAATTCTATTCAATTAAGCATGTTTTGCTGCATTTAACTTCTAAATTTTATTTTTAGCAGGCTTTTGTTCGGCATTTCGCTGTAAATTTCGCCTTAATCTGCGGGAACGAATTTCTCTACTTAATCTGTTTATTTCAACATTTTTTCTTCTACAATTATCTTAATTTAAGTTACTTTAACTCTCAATTTTTTAGAGTTAGTAGCAAGTTTAGCATACCAAACGTTAAATCAACTATGTAATAATAATTGTTGCATAGATCATGAAGTTCAAAATGTCTCACATGAGAGAGAGAGAGAGACCGGAACATCAAAGTCAGTGCAAAGAATTCTTTTAGATGATACAATGCAAAGAATTCTACGTTGTAAGAGATGATACTATTTCTTAATCTCAAAATTCTCTAAGTTGTCACCATAATGAACATAATTGGAACGAATGAAAACATTATTTGAGCTATATTTTCAGCGAAATATTAAATATGCTTATGCATGAAGGTGGGTTGGGTTGTACATGATCAAACCGCTATGAAAAGCAGTAACACTATATTCCCTTTGATCTGAAAATCTTTGGCCACAGGTAAAAAAAAAGTTGAAACAAATCAAATTGAAAGTATTCTTCTTGACAGCCGTATTCATGAGTGTAAGATTAAATTAGTAGCTATAGAAGCATCGGAAATGAGATCTTACAAGAATAGATATGAAAGAGTCCAAATTGTGAAGGTTCTGATATAGCAAGTGATAGCATCTCCAATTTCACAACTCGTCCACTGAGATTCCGCCTTGTTCAGATCTGGTAATTTTTCAAATAGAGGAAATGAAAAGCTGCTATCGATAAAATCCATCTACATAGTCATATACAAAGTACACATTCGGAATTGAAACATGAAATTAAACCATTTCTGCTACAGCATTTTAATAATAAAGTTTACAAATAATCTCAATTTTACATGATGTGTAGCATGCAGTTGACAAATTGATGCCTCTAGATCGAGAAATAAGCCATTTAGTGTAACCAACAATGACAGTATGGAATTTTCTTGATCATTCCCTGCCTCGGTCTCAATTTTGTCAATTTCCATAAAGACCTACAGGAACCATAAGGGAACAAAATCAAAATAAGCAATCAAGAAATTGGGAGAGCAAGAATGTGAAGGTTAAGCAGATAAATTGTAATTATATTACAGTAAGGAAAGGAAAAAAGAGAGGGAGAGAAATTCCTCCGTGTCAGCATTTCAGCAACTCTCAACCACAACCTCCCAAATAGTTTTTGAAAAAATTATTTGCACCCAACTCTCAAATTATAGGGAACTATTTCAATGATATTTCACGACAGATGGATGCAAAAAATGTGAAGAAAAGATTTCCAACTGGTCCAAACTTTTCTATTTAATGAGAAATTGGCCCAAACTTATGACTCCATCATTAAAGATTCTTCGATTCCACCCAATCCAAACTGCTAAAAAGGGCCCATCATAACCCCCCTAGGCTCGCTACTTGGTTGTATTCTAGAAGCGGAAACCAAAACCCCTCACTAACAAATCCCTTATCTTTAAAAACTAGGAAAAAGAAGGTTAAAATGAAACATCTCTGCCCGTTTGTTCCCCAGAATAGATGCCTCTGGGCAAAACATTGGAGATGGACTGCATCTTCCATAGCCTTTCCATAATGGCACCAGTTATCATAAACTCCTTACAAAAATATTAAATACAGGAAAAGGGAGGGTTGTTTTCGAGAAAAAAATGAAACAATAGAATAATCATACGAAAAAGAAGTTGCCCCACAAAAGGAACCCACCCAGGCTAAAGGAGTTTCATTCTAGGAAAATGAGACCTAAGGAATAATTACAAAACTTTTTTTACCACCGAGGCCTAAAGATAAACTCTAAACCTAATAAGGGTCCAAACCTCCTCCCAAGATCTCTC
Source organism: Sechiopsis laciniata (assembly GCA_037833695.1). Taxonomy (NCBI): domain Eukaryota; kingdom Viridiplantae; phylum Streptophyta; class Magnoliopsida; order Cucurbitales; family Cucurbitaceae; genus Sechiopsis; species Sechiopsis laciniata. Next base: position 9,489 of record JBBMKA010084460.1, on the reverse strand, counting down.
GGCCTCTCTACAAGTACGATTATTTCTTTCAAGACAAAGACCTCAAAAAAGAGCACTAAAGAATAAACCCTTCCAACATAAGACTACATACATCAGGCCAAGCCAAGCAGACTATGAACGTAAAAAAAAGGAGGTACACGACTATTAGATTATCGCAAAAGGTGATCAAGGTCCTAAGACACTCTCCTACAAAAGATACAACATTGTGGCCCAAGCAAGGGGGAGCCTTCCTAAATATGTAGTTCAAGGAGTTAACTCCACCGTGAGGCAGTTGCCAAACAAAAAAAATGCAACACCTCTACTTATTTGCTCCAAAAAATATATGCCTCTAAGAAAAACAAAGGAGATGGAGTCCATCTTCCATATCCTTTCCATACGTTAGCATTAGTTCAAATTGAGAAAGCAATTTGGGTATCTCTTCTAAATATTACTATTTGTGGTGAGACCACATTAGAGCCTAGAAAACACCATTAAAACAAACATGAGAGGTTAATCTAAGATCTTATTCGGGCATTAAGTGGAAGGATGGTTTATCTTCCCTTATTTAGTATTTGACCCCTCAAAAGAAAAGATGTTTCCTATCTTAAAAAAAATTAGAAGAAATAAATAAATAAAAGGAAGCAGGTACGGTACGCACAATTGTTTAACAAAATACAAGTAAAGATAGAGACAACATCATCATAAAACTAAAGAATAAAACTAGTTAAGATAACATTATCTCAAAAGCCCATACATAACAAAAGCAAAATTATTTTCCAAATATGGTCTCCTAATAATCTGCCCGTGTCATGAGTCCAAGTCAAATAATTGTACATGAGAGTGAGAGTGAGAGTGAGAGAGAGAAGAGAGAGAGAGAGAGTTGAGACTCGAGGATCAACTATCTTTTCATTGATAGAATAAAACCACAATAAAGATAAGATTGTGTTTGAAAAATGAGTGTAAGGCCAACCAAACCTGAGCCACAAAAACTGCAAGATGACGCCTTAAGTTGCTCAGTATAGTTATCCGGTCAGCTATGTAATGAGATGCATCACGAGCTGCATGTTGCAAGGAAAAACCATCTCTAAAACTTTGGTGCATTAATTGCATTGTTCCACTAAAAAATGCCCTTGGACCTCTCTTGCAAATCATGAAGTAAAATAGTTCAGCATTTGTATCCTGAAAAGTTCATGAAAATAATAACATAAGTACTCACAACCAAGTTTTAATGAAAGATAAAAATCTGCTTTGCATTAAAAAGGAATCTGAAAGATAACTATCATGGGCCCAACATGTTGCCTCTTATGTAGGAGGACGACAAAGGATCTCGATCACCGTTTATGGGATTGTGAGTTGGCCATTGGAGTGTGTTTTTTGAGGTGTTTGACTTGGAGTTTGAGAGGCAAAAGACTTGAAGATAGATGCTTAGAGAGTTATTTGTTTCCTTCATTTCTGTGAGAAGTGGGTGTCTTGTGGAAGGTAGGGTCGTGTGCTAATTTGTGGGCATCTCGGGCAAGATAAATAATAGAATCTTCATAGGAATGGAGAGATGTTCTGACAATATTTGGGCCCTCATTAGGTTTCATATTCTTTTTGGACCTCAATTACTGGGGTATTTTTTTTGTAATTACTCTTAAAGTGTTATTTTGCTAGATTAGAGACCCATTTTATAGGCTTCCTTCCCTAGTTTGCTTGGACTATTTTTTTGTATGCCCTTCATTCAATTCTCAGAAGGCTTTGTTCTTTATAAAAATAAAAAGTAAAAAATAAAAAAAAACGAGCAAACATATAAACAATTGATCTTAGGGGGACACATTGTTCTCAGGTTTTTGGTATACTTCGAGTGAACTACATTGATCGGATTTTTGTGGAAGAAGCTAGACACTTAAAAGGGGAATAACTAGAGTATGACTAACCTTGACTGTACCATTGTGATTATCTAATATTGCATTTTGAAAGAAGGATGTCACTGGGTAATGATGGGTCTTTTGAAGACACTCGAAAGACAATCTTATGTGGGACCTAAATTTTTTTCCTTAGCATCCATGTGTGTGTGTATATATATTTATATTTTCAAATAGATTTATCAAAAAACACTAGGCAACAAAAAGATTACCTCTGAACGAGATTCCCAGAACTGCAAGTTCTTCCAAATGTTATGTAATTCAAAAAACAGTGCTCCGAAATATCGTCCAAAACATCGTATAGCCTAGATGCCTCAGCCGGTTCCCATCCTGTTGCAAAACTGTTTGTAGTTTCCATGAACAAATTACGACTAGCAGACATCCACTTGTCAACGAAACATGTACATGCCATAAAAATTGACATTCCTCACAACGAATCAAATTGTCTTCACCTAAATATATTGAAATTTATCACATTTTGCATATGCCACAAATTGTTTAGTTCAAGCGAGAAGGGTTAATATACTAAGTAAACATGTAGAGAGCATAATAACGTGTTCATAATGCTCAAAGAGAACCATCATGGAGTGGCTTAGTGGTCAAAGAGAGACTTGGAGTGCTTAAGATGATGAGTTCAATCCATGGTAGCCACCTACCTAGAAATTAATTTCTTACGGATTTTCTTGTCATCCAAATGTTGTAGGGTCAGACAATATGTCCCATAACATTAGTCGAGGTGTGCACAAGTTGGCCCAGACTGTCACGAATATCAAAAAAAAATAATAAATAATAATAAGAAGAAGAATGCTCCACAGATAATAGAACGATGAGTAAAATTTATCATGTATAACCACCACCCTCTCGATAAACTCTAGAAAGCCTGCAGTTCAACTTGTGTCATTGTCATTATGGTGGAAATTGGGAACTTCCTTACAATTCATATAGCATCATAACCTTGGCCTTTCATGAAAACATAAATTAAGGACATCCATGTCCATTTCGCCTGGCACAACAGGGTAGGGACTCGGGTCATTAAAGATACAAAAATTGCAATTATAAACAATAAAACAAACATAGATTTCAACAGAAGAAAATATGATATGTTTTACAAGCCAGGACAAGGAGTAAAATCGAACAGAATCTCGTCATTCGCTTTTCTTTCCCATTGATAATAGTTATTAGGGATGCATAAAAGAATTGAAAATCCGATAAAACTGGACTACCCAAGTGTTGGGTTGGGTTGGGTTGAATTATGATTTTTTAATTTTTATTGGGTTTGGTTGGTTCTAGAGTTAGACCAATATTTTACTAGTTCAAACCAACTTAACCTCAACAAAGGAATAAAATATACATATATTTGTGTGTGAAGAGATTTTTTTTTTTAAGGAGAAAAGAAGATAAATTAATTAATAATATAGGTCCTTAGGATATTGATAAATATCATGCACTCATAAAATTTGTAATGTATTGTCCATCATTTATTCATTTCTTTACATATTCACAGGTATGAATAGAGTTGTTTATAAGAGAAAAGAGAAGATTAACACAACCCTACAACTCAATTCAAACAAAAAATATAAGATTGGGTTGGATTAGGTTGTTCTAATGCATAAGATTAGACAGGTTGAGTTGGTCCTAAAAATCTCTCTAACCCAATCAAACCCAACCGGACCATGTACATTATTTGGCTAAATCAAACAAACCAGAAAATAAAAAATGTTGAGAACCAAGTGGAAAGCGACTTACGCAGAAGAGTTGATTGAGTCCAAACGTAGAGGAAGAGGAAGACCAGTCTTGCGTCTCCTCCGGCGAAGGAAACTGGAAAAGCTTCCAAAGGAAATTAGAATCGCGAGCTGATGGGAAAAATGCTACAATTCGGTTCCATACGTGAAGGGAGTGTAATGAAATCGAGGATCTGAAGCCCTTGTCTTCATTTTCATCGGGAGGTTTCCCCATTGGAGCCGTGCTTTTCGTCTCTTCACCAAATTTCTGTTACGTTCCTTGCCCACTCAGGAAGCGAGTTCCCCCTTTCAAAGGATTGTCTCTTCCTCTAACCTCCCTTTCTCTGTTTCACCTTTTCAAAAAAAAAAAAAAAAAACTCATTCTCGCTTAAACAAACTCATAAAATAGAATCTACATGCTCAACATTAACGACTGCAAGGGGAAAACACGAAAGTGAGAAATTCCCTGAACATGTTCAGAAGCCATTGCTCATTGTTGAACTACAACGACAGGTTTATCCGCACCATTCATAGGTCCACGAACATCACGATTCACGATTTCAAACAATTGTATGATAAAGTGATGTTACTTGTTGACGTTGATTCTTACCCTCAAAACAAGAATATGCAAGTCACAATTGCTTTCAACCAATTTGGTGTAGGCCTTGTGAAAGGATGCCAAAGAAAAAAAGAGATTAAAAATAAAAATCCAATTTTATCTATGTTTCTTGAAATTGAAATCCAACTCAAAATAGAAGTTGAAATTGGGCATTTGGATTTCTAGATTTGCAGATGTAGACATGGCTTATTTTCGTGTGGTGGCAATGACAATGACTATACCCATTAAGTTCGGTAACGTGTTAATTTCATTATTTAGTGGTAATTCAATCTAACGCCACTCACGAGTTCAATCCCAAAAATGAATATTTTACTCTCATTAATTCGAGAGCAGTAGTGTCTCTCTACGTACGGTTTGTGCTCCTCTCCCCAATTGTGTACTATAATAATAATGAAAACCATTAAGAAATGTTTGCCATTACAGAAAGTGCTACTCGAATTGTCAACAGTATAAGGGAATGAATTTGTTGCCCTTAGAATCGATTTAGCAGTCTGATAACTCTCAAGAATTGAGAGTTAAAGTAGCTTAAATTAATTATATTTATAGATATAATTTGCCATAATCAATTATTAGGAGATGAAATTTTGCCCCCCACAAACTAAAAACGAAACTTAAGCAAAATATCCTATAAATTCAGTTTAGGATAAAGTTCTGAAGTTTGTTGCAACAAAACGTGCATGATTGAGTCAAAATTATTAAGTGTTAAAAAGAATTGCTACTTGTAGTTTGAGTGCAGCGAAACGTGGGAAGCGAAACAGATTATCAGAAGGAGAGCTCGCTCAAGCAAAGAAAGACTTGCCAAAACAATCCAAAAAGAACCTATTTCGCGCTTGGAAGCGAAGACAGAGCGAGAGAATGGTTGGTGCAAACTATCTAATCAAGTAGACTCGTGGCAAAGATCCAAAGCTTAACGATTAAATCTCAGTCGTTCGTACATTGTCGGCTTTGTCGCAAGAACAGAGAGGATCGTGGAGTAGAAGAATGTCAGAGTAGAGCAGCTTTCGGCTGAGCGACAGATTGTGCAGCAGAGGTTCGCAAGTTTTTGTCGAGAGTACTATATAAGCCGAGCATCTCCTCAGTGCAAAGAGTTGGAAATTTTGGGCATTTTTCTTACAGTTATTGTTTTCAAAGCTTTCTTCTCCATTCCGACCAAAGTTTACTTCCGTTTAGATTTTAAGCCACCGAAGCGTTTTCGCCGGACTTTAGCTCTTTTTTGCTTTCTAGCCTAGTTTACTTGCATTCTAAGACATTTTGATTGTAACAGGAGCTTTACCGGAGGAATTTCAAGTTATTGAGTTTCAAGAGTTCTCTAATCCCTTGTCTTTGTTATTACTTGTTCTTCATTTCGTGCATCTCTTTGCTTACTTCACCTTTGTTTAAATCATGTTTATCATCTCTTCATCTGTTTAAGAACATTTACCGAAATGAGTAGCTAAATCCACTGTCGGAAGGTTATGGAGAAGTAAGGGTTAGCTTAGGCGAAGGGGAACGTGAACTAGACTTACTGTGCATGTTGTTTTAACCTTATATACATTTTGTCGATAAACCAACTGTATTAACTCTGTTTTGCTTCGAGAGAATAGAAATAGAGCAAACTTGTATGTATAACATTAGGATTGTAAGCGTTGTTGCTAGTTAAAGAACACTTAAAGATAAGGTTCACCTAATGCTGATTGCTTAATTATTTGGTTGTTTTAGTTCGAGAGAACCAAACTAGGCGCTCGAGAAAGCCAAATTCAAGAGCTCGAGAGAGCTAAGGGAAGTCTCAGTTGTTCGTCCTCATTACCCTTGTCGCGGAAGCGAAGCCTTGAAAACTCTAACTCCTTCCGATACTTAGTCTTGTATTGTTTTTCACTATTTACTTTCTTTGATTACCCATTATCCACTTATCAACCAACTTTGTCACCTTTAACTCTCGCATGAAAACAAATTTAAAACAATAAGAAAAAAATCCCTGTGGAAGAATGACCTGTACTTACAGATAAGCTTGCTACAACAGTATATGCTTGCACAATTTCAGGAATTTACACACACCTTTAGCTTTGAATGGAATTTCACTAGGGCAAAATTATTACTATTTCACGTCACCATTCTCATTTAATTCTTACTTTCTTAATTTGTGTGTTTGGATATTTGACAACACAGTCCATACCAGGTAATACTCATTTGAAAATAATGCTTATTTTATAATACCCATAAGGCCACTAGTATATTTTGCTTTACTTATAACTTTGTTTATATAGCTTATAAACTAAAAATATTTGGACAATGTGAAATGCCAGGTGAAAAAGAAATATGAGAATGCACCCGAGAGTGATTGGAAGAATTGGAATCGGAGACTAGAAGATGATTTTTCTTTTTTTTTTTTTAAAGAATTTAAAAAGGTGACCATAAACCTTACATGAAGAATATTATTGCTCTCAAATATGATAAAAATTGAATATGAATTTTCAAGATCCAATTCATAATCATGTAGTTGAATTGAAATATAATTAATCAAAAAAGCCAAACATGCTATCAACTTATGATTTGATGCTGAAGAGTCGGCTTTTCACAGCCTCTAGCATTAATTATTTAAGAAAATGCCAAAAAGCATTCTCTGCTGTAAGAACAACAATAACCTACGCAACCTTCCAACAAAATAAAAATTATTATTATTATTATTATTATTTTTTGTAAAAATTATGAATAAAACACTACATATTAATTCCAAAGGTCAATGGTTTAGTAGTGTAATCTCCCGGTACGATGATTTTAAGTAATTAAAAAATGTTGAGTTCAATTTAAAATAACTATCTATTAAAAAAAGTTTAAATTAATAAATTTCTTAAACATTCAAATATTGTAAGATAGAGACAATATATACCAATAATAATTGAGATAAGTATAAGCTAGGGAATAAAAAAAAACCTATAATCTCCCTACTATAATATTTTAGTGGTAATTTTTTTATAACAGTTTGGACAAGGCTTTTTTACTTTTTCGTTCATAGGTTACTATTAAACAAATCCATTATATTAAATATTAATAATTAAAAAATAAACAAACAAAAAAAACAAGGTTCGCAATAAGAAGCTCTTCGAAGATCCATTTTACAAGCGTAAATACACAAAAAAGAAGAGTCAAGAGTGATGGTCATAGTCGGTCATACTGTACCAATGACTTTCATTTCAACTTTATCCAAGGAGAAAATTACTCGGGCGGAACAGAGAATGAGGAATCGATGCAGAAAAATAAATTAATGACTTACATGATTTGTCAGCAGGCACAGGGTACACAACTACAGAAAATCCTACAAGAATTTGATTCTAGAAAAGGTCCATTTTCAACTACCTAACTATACATCAGTTCAAAAAAAAAACTACCTACCTATACATTTTCATCTGTTACAACAACACTATCCTCCTGCACCTGCACCTACTCCTACTCCTACTCCATCTATTTCATTAGAGGGTAAATCAAATTGCTAATTAGCAGCTAGATGGCAGAAAAGAGGTTCCTTAACTAACCTTCTTCATCATAATCTTCCTCATCATCTATTGTCTTATTCAAATTGGCTAGTTGAATTGGATCCATGGCCATCTTTTCCATTTCAGTCACTGACCATCCAGGGTATTCATCATTTTTACAGCCAGTTGGGGCCTTGATTGGTGAACTTGTAGGAGCAGCCACCTGCATTGTACTAGAGTCCCCGTCTTCTTCCAAGTTTACATTCAAGTCGAAGTTCCGAACTAATGGCTCCCGAGCTTTTTTGCCAGCAATGTTATTGTTCCCTATTCGAACGTCTGCTACACCATTATCTGGCACAGGTTTGGTGACCTCACTGGAATGATTAGGAATTTTCAAATCATCTTCAAAGTTATCATGATATGTGGCTATATCTTTCTCCACGTGTCTACTACTACGCCCACGACCTCTACCCCTGCCCCTGCCCCTTCCTCTGCCACTTATATGATGACCAGCCTCTGTCTGCAACAGAGGTCGTAATGAATGGTTTTTGTTAGATCAAGCAAAAATAACATGAAATAACAATAGTTCAATTCAATGGCATCCTAATGAATATGTGCTGCAAACAGTACAGAAAAGTCTTGTCAAATGGAGAGAAACCGAAGGAGTTTATGGCCCTGAAGACTAAAACAACTTCCTCACAGTAATCAAAATATTATAGAAGTTGAATATATCATATCACTACAAAAAGTTAAATTGAAGTAGCAATTTATCGGTACGAAGTAACCAAGGGGTATGTTTTCAATGTTTTAACACAAAAAGAAATTAGAGAATTGAACGAAAAATGATTGCCGACAACAATTTAACAGGACCAATCACAACCAGAATAAATAGAATAGCGAAGGAAGAATGTATGGATTCATTTTAAATAATCTCTGGGATTTAAGATTACGTATATTAGTTCAGCCTTACAATAATCACCACTTTCTGTATATTTTTTATAATCTATGTCAATCAATCGTTACGACATTTTTAAAAAAGGCTTCATTTTGTTCGGACCACATCTATGAAGAATAAACCGGATTTACATGTTTGAAGACAAGTCTTACCATCTTACTCCTTTTGGACTCTTCTTCACTATCATTACCACCATCTTCATCTACAACTTTCCTGGAACTAAAAAAAGAACTATCAAACATGTATACCTCATATCACTTCACTCGGAAAGACTAGAGATACATTTATTTTCAGAACCTTCTTTTGGAAACACAACATTCCTCCCCAGCAGCGTCAGAGCCACCTAAATCGGGCACCTTGCCCACAACATCCCTCAAGAAATCAAAAACATTAAATGTTTGTATGCATTGTTTTCTGCCAATTCAAAAAATGTGTAAGAAGTTAATGTATGGTACACAACTGCGGAGGCAGACTATAACTCAACTGTTTTCTCGTTCATAGCACTTAGTGTGAGATGAAATATTAGGAAAAAAATGCATTTAATTTATTGCAACAATAAGATTTGATTTATAGTTGGAGCCTATTCAACCTATCAAAGGCCAAAAGAATCGTAAATGCTTTGAACATCACATAGTATAAACCAACAGATGACACCTAATCAAGAAATGATAGATTGATAGTTTTAATTAAGTACATCGTGGTTCCAAAATCTCGGAATGTGCAAAACTCAATAATTGAGAGTTTACTGATACAATCCCGAGACCTTTGATTGTGTATTTGAGGCATAGCCGGAAGTGAGAGAAGACTTTAATTAGTATTTTATTATTATTTAGTATTTTATTATTATTTAATTAGTCTTTAT
>JBBMKA010084449.1:0-13970 GCA_037833695.1 Sechiopsis laciniata | reverse complement strand
CAACCCGAACCGAACATACCCAACCCGAACCCGACCCGAAAAATTCGGTTCCAAAAAATCCCAACCCAACCCAACCCTTGTATTTTGGGTTGGGTTATTCGGGTTCTCGGGTCATTTGAACACCCCTACAACTGTGTTAGCTACATTCCCAAATAGAAATAAATGATTTTTATATGTGTTATTGAGAGTAAACAATACACAATAGGAGGTAGGTTTTGGAGATGATTTATCTAGTATTGCTCTCTTGAACAAACTCAACAATAAAGCTCAAAACAAAAAACGTGCAAAATAAATGATTCAAGACAATACTTAGAAGTAAATATTTATCCACAAACTCATAAGAATCACATGCTTGTTAATATAAAACTTCGAACCTGAAGTGCATGAGCTCCACAATAAGCAAATGTATATTCGAGCCATTTGGGAAGATTAAAACTTCGATGCGCAAGATTTCTATGATAGGAAATAGTGATACCGAAGAGGCCGGTGATAATGTATAATGCAATGGCAACCCAAAATGCACCCCAAGTGAAGTGGAATGGTGCAAAAATACAAAGGACATGCACAAAAAAGAGAGAACGAGCAATGTCTTTGTCAATTTTTGCCCATTTTCTCTTCTCAAATGAGCTTAGAGGCTTCATCATTTCCTTTTGTTCTTGTTTTGATGCCTCCATTTACAAAGACTTGCTTTAGTTTAGGCTTAGTTTACACCACTTCCCTTAGCATGTGCATTTATAGTGCCTTTTTGGCTATTGAAGATAATAACTTTAGAGCACTCCCAACCAAATTTTAGCTCATTTATTGCACCTACAAAATTTAGTTATATATAAATGTCTTTAGTTCTTATTCTTGTTTAGTCCTAGGAAAATAATATTTACAATAGTTTACAAGTTGGATTTGTATGATATTAAATTTTCAAGGTCAAACATATACAACGCTAGTTCAAATTTAATGAAAGGACATGTCATTCAATTAGTAGGCTCCAACTATGAAAATTGCGCTTCAACATTTCCCTTTTATCTTGAGAAAATCGTTTTTCTTTCAAAGTTGCTTTAACAGGTGCCAGTTAAAACTCTTTTCAACACAAGGGACGCTTAAACTGCTAGAGATATGCTTTGAACGATTTAATGTCATACGATTATTTAGTTTGGGGTATCGTTGCCCGGTAAGTGAATGGGAATTTGGGAGCAACACCTTCAAAACTTAAACGAAATTTGTATTGATGTTTCTATTTTCGTATATGAGTTTTTATGTAATTGGGTATTTATCTGTAATAAGATTTAATGAGAGTGCATTATATAAACTTGATTTAAACCCTAGCCTCCATGATGTTCATTATGTATTTTCGCTATCCTTAATAAAACTGTGCTCCATCTCTACCTATAGAGTAGCTAACACACTGTTAGTGAACCACGTAAGTTTGAGTCTTCTTTTTTTTATGTTTCTTTCTTTTTTATTTTAGATTGTTCGTTGATTACTGGTTTCATAATATAAACTTTCATCAAACATTTTTAAATTGTCTTTACAATAGAAGTTTGTTAGAATGTTGAGAAAAACATGGCAATGACCAATGAGAATTTCACATCAAAAAGAGAAAAATACATCGCAATTATTTTATAGATACGGGCTAATTCTCTCATTTTCATTTAGTTTTTAGACGAAATTCAAGGTTTTTATGAAGAGGAAGATTTTGGTGCAGCCATGGCCGCACCCCATGGTTGCACCTACTTTAAGAGCCACACACAAAAAAAAAATTATAAACAAAAGGCATTATAACAAAAAAAAAAATTTGTGACTCTCAAAGAGCACATCAACAACATCACCCATGGGGGTACAGCCATGGCTGCACCCAAATCTTCCTCTTTTATGAACCTTATGCTAGTTTAGTTTTGATTTTGCGATATAGATGAAAATATTTTTTTCTTTTTTCTTATACATGCAAAATCTCCTAATAATATTATTTAAAAAATAAAAATTAAAAAATTAAAAAAAAAAAAAAAAACAGAATTTTACTGTTTGAACTCAATATTATTGTTGTTAAGAGTATAGCAGGCTCCATGAATGCCCAACTTGGTTACAGATAATTTGAAAATATCCTATATATATATATGTGTGTGTGTGTGTGTGTGTGGTCATGTTACCCCACAAGGCACAAGTTGCTTCTAATATGTTAATGTACTTCAAACAGTAATAAGTTGCTTTGAAATAAAAGTACATTAAAAGAAATTAATAGACTTCGTTAACAAAATGAACAATCTCACCTTTTAGGAATGGACCCGATATTAACTAGTTGCGTGTAATTTTGGGATGCCCGAAATTGACATTGTTTGAAATTAAAATATATATATATATATATATATATATATGAAAATGAGAATAAATGTGGGAATAGGTAAGAGCAATGTATCTCTATGTTTGTACAAATTGAAATTAAGGTCATATCATTGAAAATGAGAGGTATATTATTCACGTGCTTCATTTATACTCACATGGAACAAGATAATAATAATAATAATAATAATAATAATAATAATGAGGGAAAAATACCTTTTTAGTCTACAGGTTTGAGATCTAATTCAATTCAGTTTTTTATATTTCAAAATTAAATATTTTTATCTTTGATATTTGAATAATGTTCACTATTAGTCCTTATGCATTTTTTGTTTACTTTTATACTTATTTTCTTTTAAAAATTAAATTCACACGAAAATTAAAATAATCACTTCATCAATATAATATATTGAAATTTTAAAGTAGTTTAATAATTATTTTAGTCAACATTGCTTTGTATAACTAATAAGTTTGTTATTTCATGGACTAAAAGTGAACATTATTGAAATATCATGAATAAAAATGGTCAATTTAAAATATAATAACTAAATTGAAACTAAACTCCAAATGTGTCTACCCTCGAGTACTATTTCATACTCTTTTAATAGAATGAATGCTTTTTTATGTTCTCGATCTCTTTCTTTTTCATACACTACTTCATTTATTTATGTATATATTTATTTTATTCTATAAAATACACTTATAATTCTTGAGTTTTGAGAATAAGTTAGGTCATGATGAATGGGGAGATCTTGAGAAATAGATTATAGTAAATTCTACTATAGATAGAAAATAAAATTATAATTACATGGCACATTAATATATCATATATATGTTCTTTGATTACACACACTAAAAATAGAAATTTGATCAACCTATAGGCATCATTTGACTCCACATTTCCAAATCATTTTATTGAAGCATAATTATCCCAATGTCAAATCTTATTTTAGAAGTTCATCTTCTTGTATGTCCATTCTTAGCTTTTGCATGTGGGTTGGAGAGGGTACTTTTACATTAGTAGCTAATCCAATGACTTGTAAAAACTTAATAAAATTCCAACCAAGGTCAAATTGCCACCATTCAAGTCCAAATTTAGCTGAATATTCAAAAGCATGGTGATTATTGTGCCATGCTTCCCCATTTGCAACCAAACTCACCCACCTATAAACAACCAAATCTCATGGTAAGTACAAAGTTACAATGGTATAACAATATTAATATAGCATTTCTATTTATTAAAAAAAATTATATATTATAATTATTATGAACTCTATTCATTAAATGTAAACAATGTTACATAGTAATACTTCCATGTTAAAAGATCACAAAAACAACGAAAAAGGTTTCTAAACTTATTAAAGGGAATAAATAAATAAATTCAAGTATATTTAGTTAAAATACCATTTTGATCTTTGTACTTTAAGATTTATTTTATTTTAATAAATTTTTTTAAATGTTCAATTTTAGTTTTTATACTTTAAATAAATCTAAAATAGGATTCATACTCTTAGTTTTGAGTTAGTCTAAAGTTTTTTTTTTTTTTTTTTTTTTTAAAGGTTTTTTTTTCTCTTCTTCTCTCAACTTTCTTTCCTTCATCTTCATACCTCTTTTTTGAACTCCCTATTAGGTCAAAGAAGATTTAAGAACTTGAGTTGAAATATCCTAACTAAAAGTCTTTAAATTTTCTTTCATATTTTAAGCTAGTAGTTATCAAAAATAAAAAAAAATAAAATGTTCAACCTCACTTTTATATTTTAAAAACAAATTATTACTCACTTGATAATGGTAGAAAAACTAAATGAAAAATTACCAATTGTTTTTGGACAAATCTTGAGTTTTCCATTGTTGCTTTCCCCATATGTGGCATGCCGAATTTACCATCCATGTAAAGTGTAAACTCACTACGATCCTCACAAACTGAAAATTCAAATAAAATTATATAATCAATACTCATGACTTATAAATAAGTAATTAAAAGAAAAACAAATAGAATATCCTCGGTATAGGAGAGCGAAAGCTCCAATTTCTTGGTTTTCAAAAAAACAAAATAAATGAAATTTTATAAGTACCATTCCCCATATAAGAAAAGGAGCTCCTCCAATGGCATAGAGTAGGACTGCAAGAAGAACTAGATGAAGAACATATGTTTTGTGAATAAATCTATAAAAGGCTTGTCCCTCTAAGTCGCCAACGTTGTCGGGTCGCCCATGTTTCGTAAAAAATACGAAGATGTTTCTTTCTATCTTTTGTAAATCACTAGAATACTTTGGACAAACTTTGCGGGTCAATGTGTAGGAATCGAAAAGCCATAACATATGACTGATCCAAAATCCTTGGATTGGACTATGTGGATCTCTTTCAGTATCGACAAATTGATGGTGACACCGGTGCGTACTCACCCAATCGATTGGGTCGCCCTAAAATTCACAAAACAATGAAATTTTTCAAAACATAATAAATATCTTTGACCCTATTCAATTATCATTTTATTTCAATTTAACTTTTGAATATTAAATCTGTAAACAACTACTTTCAATTATAGATTTTTATTTTTTTTTGTATAGTTGAGAATTAGAATTACACTTCCCTACATGCTAGAGGCATTCGATAGCCATCCTAATGCTTGAATTTGAGAAACAAAAAGTGATTTTACAATTAAATTTACTCGTAGATTTTAAACCTTGGATCTCCAAGGCATCGTACTTTGAAGACCTCAAGGTTGTACCAGCCAAACTACCATTTTGAATCTCCATTTATAGATTTTATTTTTCCTAATCTACTTCAAGTCATGTTTTGAAAACTAAAAGAAGAATAGACTTGTTATTGTTTTCAAAATTAACTAAGAATTCGAGTGGAGAAAAAAAAAATTATCTAAAACTTAGGAGAAAACAAACTTAATTTTTAAAAAGCAACAACCAAAAGTTAATGGCTACCAAACTGGCCTTGATTTTTTAAAAGTAAGCCTATAAATAAAACACCAAAGAATTTCATTGTTTTCTAAATTTACTTCTTACCTATATTTTAAAAAACAACTCATGTTTTTCAAAACAAAATTAAAATAAATAATAAATAATTCAAGTTTAATTTTCAAAAATAAAAAATAAAAAATCAATGGTTATCAAACTAGACCTTTAAATTTACACAATTTTGATCCATCTAAACAATAATTAAACAACATTTTTAATAATAAAAGAAGAGAAAACCTGAAGTGCTTGAACTCCCAAGTAAGCAAACGAGTATTCGAGCCATTTGGGAAGCTGGAAACTTCGATGTGCAAGGTTTCTATGGTATGATACACTTATTCCAAGAATGCCTATGATATTATTTAATACAAAGGCAACCCAAAATGCAGCCCAATTGAAGTGAAATGGTGCCAAAATGCAAAGTAGATGCACACCTAAAATAATGCTACCAACTCGTTTGTCCAAATTCGTCCATTTTCTCTTCCAAAATGATCTTGGAGGCTTCACCTTTTCCTTTGATCCTTGTTTTGATGCATCCATTTGCAAGGGCTTATGCTTGTTGATGCTTCATTTTTCAAACAAGATATCAACTACAAAACTTTGTTAAGGATCCATAAAAAAATGTCTTTTAAATTTGTATCATTTAAAGTTTTGAAGTGTATTAACTTTACTATGTTAATTAGGAAATATAAAAGGTAGTTAGAGACTTAGTTTAGAATATGTTGAATTTAAAACTCGGTTTGAACTCTTTTAGTTGTTGATCTTGGTGGGGTGTTGGTTTCTTTAAATTATTGTAATTCGTTTGATCCTCAAAATAAATTTCTGAATTTCATCTTATTTAAGAGTTGTAGTACTTTTTATGTATGGTTAAAAAAAATTCTTTTTTTTTTCTGATGTTCATGATTTTCAATTATCATAGGATGATTAAACTAATTTTTTAATTTTTCTTTTGAGGTTTATGACATATGGAGTGAAAGATTCAAATTTCTAATATTTTCTTAACCATTTGAGTTATGCGTGATCAAATTAACAATTTTAGAGATTGTATGCTTTATTGAATTCATAACTTTTTATATTATTCTCCAAATTTATGAGGGAAAATCTGATTGAGTCCCATCTGAAAATATATAGAAAAATATTAAATTTATCCTAAACATGAAATCAGAATATGAGAGATTTTAAAGAATACAATAATTGTTTTGATGGCCATGAACTGGCAAGCTTAATTATAATCTCTTTTGTTATCTTCCTCTTTTTATATGTTTCTTGCCTAAAAAGTTCAATGAAGTATCTTTAAAAAAATAAAATTAATAAAATTATAAGATCAATCCTCTATCTTAGATTACCACTACCATTTGTCTAAAAGAAAAAAAATTACCTCTACCATTAGTATCATTTATTTGCCTTTTAAATATGCAACAAAAAAATAATTAGATATTTTTGTAGCCCAACTGCCATGGGTGTGAAAAGGAAGCATGTGAAAGTTGGTCAAGTTTATCTTCTTTCATAAAAACTTAACTGTCAACTATGAACTGTGTGCTTTTAAGAAACAGAAAATGCAATAGGAAAAAGAAGTTAATTAATAATACATACAAAGACCAAGAGTTGTTAAATTTACTGTATGATCCTCTTAAATACTACTTGTTTTTTCATGCTAGAAGATTAATTAATTAGATGCTAATTTTCATACCCATAAAAACTTAAATTGTAGATTAGATTAATGAAATCACAACGGGATCTGTCAATTCATTACTTTTCTTAGAAGAAACTTGGAACAACAACAGAAAATAACCTAAGTCTATTTTGATTCATATATTAGAATATTCTTACACAATAAATCATTTTCCAATCTTTAAATGGGATTTTTTTTTCCGTAATCTCTATATGTTTCATGCATATTTGATCTAAGTATCTTTTAAAAAAAAAAATTAATAAATTTTAAAAAAAATTCGTTTTCCAAAAGCTAATTTTTGAAAAAATAGGATATAATTGAACTTAACTTAATCCATAGACATCTATAAAGTAAATAATAATAATAATAATAATAATAATAATAATAATAATAAAAGAGAAATAATAATAATAATAAAGTAACCAGCCTCTTTCTTAAAAATCTACATCTACACGAGTTTTTTTTTGTAACTATTCAAAATAACTTCTAATTTCTAATCACTCATTTCTATTCATTCGTTTATAACTACTCAAAATAAGTTTTTCATTTCTAAACCACTTATTTTTAATTATTCATTTCTCACTCTTCAAAATAATTTATTTTTAACCACTCATTTTTAATCATTCTTTTTTTAACTACTCAAAAAAATATTCATTTTAAATCCACATCCAAATAACTTATTGTCTCTAACTGCTCTAGTATTTAACTACAACTTTCAATTTCTAACTACTCAAATTAACTCCTCAACCAAAACTTCATCCAAACGGAACTCCAAATTTTATTGAATTCAAAACAAAATTTAAATATCAATAAATATAGAATCAATATTATTCCAAAAGAAAAAACTCATACCAAAAGAAGAACTCAAGAGTTGTGTAAGATAAGGAATTCCCCAAATTTGCAAAAGGGCTGAGAGATTGAATGGATTTGAAAGGCTTTTCTATTTTTAATAGAGAGATGCATAGGTGTTTTCTTTGTGTGTATCTCAAATTGTTAAGAATGCATTTTAAGTGTGAATTAGGACAGAGTTTGCATTTTTTTACATACTATGTTTTTTGTGTGAATTTCTTTCATTTTAGAGTTGGAGAAAAAAATGGAAGATGTAGACGTACACGACTATTTTGCCCGTGATGAAAATATCGAATATGGTTATTTCAAAGCGAATGTCACTCTATTTTGTTTGAACATTTGTTACTCTTTTCAAATTTGTGTTACGTTAAAATTCGTAAACTGTTATGAAAATGGAAATCAACAATCAATCGAAAAACATAAAGAAACGTAAAGAGAAGAATGCACAGAATTTACATGGCTTACTAATAGTGTGTTAATTACATCCACGGACAGGAGAAAGGGCATTTTATTAAGGAGATCATGAATTACAGAATGTCGTTGTGTCGTTCTGATGGGGCTAATGTTTTAAGAGAGTTTATATAGTATACTCTCATAAAATTCTATTACAAAATAGGCTCAATTATTTTTTTTTTATTTAAAAAAAAGGCCAAATTATGAAAAAATACTAGCCCTTGGTCGCTGATCGAGCAGCAGGATCCCCGCTTGTTGATTGGGCAGCAAGACCTCAATTAAAGAATCGTGGAATATCAAACAGTTCAAGGCATATCTCAACTTCAATTATTATCAAAAGGGTTGCTAGCGTGTTGGTTTCATGATTTGGTCGTAATCTAGTTTAACACCACGATCAGGGAATCGATCTTAAAAGTCGATGTTTTATGTAAGATTTGAGATCATCAAAATTGTAAGCATTTTTATTACATGCACTTACAAGTCAATAAGATAAGTGAGCTCGTCCAAATAGTAACGAATAAAAAATAATAATAAAATAAAAATCTTTAATAATATCAGGGTGTCAACAAGATCAACCAAAATTATAAAGGTTGATGGTAAGATTTATAGCTTGTTTAAGGAGTGAAATACTTATAAATATATCCATCTAAATAAATTTTATAATTGTTAAATGAATAAAATTCACATATAATATTTTATCATTAAATTGAGAATATTGAGTAGTTTAATCATTTGCCTTTTACTTAATGGCTGCTACTTAATGGGCTGTCTATTTAATCATTGTGTTGTAGCAACCACTTGCCTAAACAAAAGAATTTTGTCGTTTTCAGCCTTTAGCGAATTAGGTACCAATTATCATCTTGAAGTTTGATATTAAATTCTCGACTTGTAACTCTACTAAGTTATTAAATTAATAAATCTTTGAACCTTGTCCAATAATATTAATGGTTACAATTATGGAAGTGAAGAGTCTTATGATAAAATTAAATAATATAATATTGGTATTTAAGAATATGGTTTTGGTAGCCTTGAAAGTAAGCCTAATCTCTCTAGTTAAAACTTCTCATCTCTAGTGATGAACTTCTCATTTGTACAAATGATGAATTTTGCACATTTAATATTGAAATATTGAAAGGTTTTATTTCATATTATAACTAATTTATTTATTCACTGTTTGGTACGGTTAGGGACCACTAACACTACACACATCTAACAAGTACACATTTCATAATTTTAAAAACACAAAACAAAAATAAATAAATAAATAACAATTACACTGTAATAACTTCATAAGTTTTAAATAATTCTTAGTGAATAGACACTACATATGGAATGGATGGTTATTTTTAAGTTTTGGAGTCTTAGGCAAGAATGAGGAATATTAATAGGTCGATTAATATTGCTAGTTGAGTTGCTCGTCTTCACTATGCATCTCGATTCTTTGCTATCTTCATAAATTGTGCATTATCGAGTGAACCTAAATTATCACATATTCATACCATATTAAAATATTAGATTAAACAATTTTTGTTGATCATATAAAGTATGAGGCTCTAGATATGAAGTAAAAATAATGTCACACATTGGGAACTCGACAAAGCTGCAAATGGATCACATGTTGGTCAAACATGACAATGTTTGTTCTTTGTACTTTAAAACACAACAAGTTGCATTAAAACAACAAGTTGCAAATGGAATTGCAATTTGTTATACTTAACATCGTAGTTTTCTTGTTAATAGTTGTGCCGATGTTGAAATTAAATGGCAACTATTGTTCTTGGAAAAAAAAAAAACATTCAATAGCAACACTTTTATGACTTTTGCGAATTGTTTGTTTAAAATAAATTTAAAGCATTAGAAAACTCAAAACATTTGTTGATGTTGATTCCAATATTAATGTGGCGAGTCCTTGACTTAGAATATCGTTAATTATTTTTGTAGTTTGGTTCTAATCTTTTCTTTTTAAGAAAAATAACTAATTTACAATGTGATTTTATCCATTACAAGTAAATTATATCTATATATTTTGTGAGGACCAAAAAACAGATATGAGACCGAATAGGTCAGTGGCGTAATGGTTTCATTGTTTGATTATAAACCAGTTCCATACCAGCATCACAGGTTCGATCCCGATGATCGGTATTTGTCCTCCCTCTCCCGATAGTACTCAAAAATAAAAAAATATGACAATCTAGACTTTAATAATTTGGAGTTGGGGTAAACACATGGATAATGTTGCAACGTTGCTTGTTTTAATGGATATGGATAAGACAGCAATTATCATCTTTTAAGGTCTTTTTTCGATCCCTCACCCCTGTATAATTATAGAACTCGAGAAGAACATGCATTAAGAATAAGACTAAGAATATTAATCAATAGACAGAACATGCTAAAAGTTATAAAATTCTCACAAAAATAAACTTTTAATCGTGCTTATAACTTAAAACGACATCAAGATTTTAATTAAATATCAAATTGATGAATCCTATCACCAATTAATATTGAATAAAAAGAAAATAAAACTAGAGAAAAAGAAGGAAATGTGAGATAAAAAATATTAGAGAATATAGGGTTCTATCTCAAAACTAATTGACAATAAGAAAAGTAACTCATATCTCTTATAAACATGTTGAAGAATTCTCACATTTTCAATCGTGAAAACAAGCTTTTGGTCTCTCAAAACCTACAAAATGAGAAAATAACATATTTATATCAATTGAGGTAGCATTGTAACACTAAGGGCAAGAAAATCGTAAAAATAAGTTTTCTCTCTCATCTCCAGTTGTAGAATTTCTTCAATGTTGCTTGAGTCTGGTAAGACTTTCTTCTCTGAGAACCACCATAAAGATGCTTCTTCAAACAATAAATCTCTTAAGGTGTAGCAGCTTTAACTTGTTGGATTTTCCAATATTTGAACATCTTCATAGACCTTTACATCTTCAGGCACAATTGTTGTGTTGTCAATCTTAGCAATCGGTAACTGTGTGACGTTGTTAGATGTATATACTACAAGACTTTCATTGTACTCTTTCTTGTCCTGAAGTCTCCTCTGTTCATCAGTCATGTGGTTTGGCATCCCGAATCAATGATCCAGTCATTCTCATAATCGTCATGCTCTCCCAATATTGCCATAAGTGCTTGCTCGTTTTCTTCAAAGGCATGTAGTATTTCAGCATCTCATTCATCTTCTATCTCATTTTTGGAAGCTAATGCATTTCTTTCAACAGACTTTTTCTTCGACCAACAATCCTTTGACATGTGGCCTTTTTTGCCACAATTGTAGCAATTGCCTTCGAACCTTTTTCATTGAGAATTCTTATTTCATTCTTATGAGTTGTCCAAGGTTGTGCAGTTCCTTGATGACTTCTTCCTTTATCTTCATTTTGCCCTTGGATGGTTGCTTAAATTTGCTCCGGATTTTACTTGTGTGGAGTGCTTCTTCTTCACTCTTGAGCATGATGCCTCTCATTTGCATAGTCCTGGCTTTTTTACTTGCTAGCAAATTTTTGAACTCTACAAGTGATGGTGGATTAGGCCATCCTTGTACAGCAATGACGAAACTTCTATACTCCGGTCGCAATCTATGGATGATGATCCTCTTCATCTGAGATTCTACGATGACAAACTTTGGATCTAGTTCAGTAATCTCCCAACAGATCGACTTGACCTTGTGGAACTACTGAGCAATCGTCATGTCACGTTGTGAGATTGATAATAGCTCACTCTCCAAAAGTTGTAACCTCATATCATTCTTCTTTGAGAAGAGCATCACAAATGTGTCACATGCTTCTTTCGGTGTTTTGTTGCCCCGAATGTGTTCCAGCATCTCTTCTTCGACGGTTGTCTTCAAAACAAACATTACTTTTCCTGCCTTGATTTTCCATTTCCGCAAGCCGTCATTAGCATCCTCCTCTAGCGGTGTAGTTTCACTTCCGCCAACGACCTCTCAAAGGTCTTGTCCTTGTAAGTAGGACATCATACATGTTGCCCACGTTTTGTGGTTGTTGTTGTTGAGTTTCTTGATTCCTCCGACGACTTGGAGATCACCCATCGTGTTGCCAGCACTTCAGTAATACCAAACAAGTTAGTTTTCGACACAAACTTGCAGAGTCATAGACTACTCACGACACGAAGAAACTCACTCACTAACAATCTCAAGAAATCATTTTTGATGTGGAAGATCAGTCAAAGCTGCAACCACAGAGCATACTAAGAATTTCAAGAGATCTGACAACCTATCACAACTTGGCTCTGATACCAAATTGTTGAACACAACTCTTTTATGCGAGAAACACCAACACCTTTTATTAAGACGACTTTAGAAGAGATTACAAGACAAATATTTATGACTAACACTACAAAATTACTCCAAGACTCTTTTGAAGACACTTTGTAGGAAACTACAACTTTTACTTTTTCTTGGATACAAAATATGGTGGGATTGATGAGTATTTATAGTGTGAGCTAGACAGTGTGGACCACACATTTGTTTAAAGTGATCCTACAAATATCTAGATATTTTCCACTTTCTAGAACATTTTTTAAATGTCCACATAAATCTAACATTCTAAACATTTCTATATTTACCAAGAAACTTCTAGATTATGGACTTCTACTTTAATTGGGCTAATTAATATTTTTCTTGATGATTAGACTCTCATATTTATTGGGCTAAACCCCATTAGGCTAGTGATGAACTTTTAACATCTTTTAGCCTTTTCCAAGTATAATTTGACATTTTTCATGGTAAAAATAATGAATCTCTTCAAGTTCGTTTAAGTATAGAGCTTTTCTTTTTTCTTATAAGTTCGGTTTTAATGAAGTCAAAATTCATCTTTAACTAACTATGCTCAAATTAACACATTTACCATGAAAAAATATGGAAAATGTAGACAAAAATTTGTCTACATTTATAATTATGTTGTTCTCACAAAATAATTATAAATGTAGACAAATTTTAAAATATTTATATTTATAGTCATTAATAATGAATAAATACTCATTAATATAGTATTATATATTTTTAATATAGTATTATTAAACTCAATGATTATAATTATTAATTTTTAAAAAGTGGTCATTTTTGTAATTATTTTCTACTGTGGATTAATGTTGCAAGTTTCCCTAAAAATATTGTTTCTGGTATTTGGTTGAACTTTCCAAAAAGATAACCCTAACAAATTTCTTAACACAAAATTGTTTTTGGTCTTTGCTGACGATTTCATATGTAAGAACAGGCATGCATTTGGTAGCGAGGAAGTCGAGGTAATTATTAAGAAATGAAACATGCTTCACAAACAATGGTTAATTAATTATTTCTTAACCCATAATTCGAGTTATGCTTTCCTTGCACACTTTTTAATATTCAAATTAACCTTAAATAATGCATTCCAAAAAGTGATGCTTTTATGCCTTAATTACTTTGGTTACATAATTTAAATCATCATTTGCTTCTTAGATACATTCAATTATATGGTATATTCTTTTAATATTTTGATTGAATAATTATCACATTTCTTATCATTTATGATCTTTGACAGTTTTTGTCCTCTCTCCCTAGACAAAAAATTCATTCTTTCCTTTTTAATTGAACAACATTTTAGAAGAGATTGAAACTCATGGTATGTTAAGTTATGTGTTTTGGTTGGCAAAAGAACATTCTTTCATATGTTGTGTGTGTGTGTATATATATATATATA
>JBBMKA010084438.1:0-13971 GCA_037833695.1 Sechiopsis laciniata | reverse complement strand
AAAACAGTTATCAAACATGTTTTTTGGTTTTTAGTTTTCAAAAACAGAAAACTAAAATGAGTTATCAAACATATACGCTTTTTATTTTTTAAAACAAAAAACCAAAATTCAAAAATAAAAAATTAAAAACAAAAAACGAAATTGTTATCAAACGGAGCCTATATTATTAGAGTATACTTACCGGGACTAAAAAGAAAAATCTAATAATTATCAAACATTATCTTAGAAGTATAAATTGAATTATTGGAGCACATAGTTTTTAAAATTAAGAATCTATTTAAGACAAACTTAAAATTTTTGAAAAGTGAAGCATATAATTTAACCAATAATTTCAAACTATTAGATTCGGCAATCGAAGATTTTGGCGCTAAGGAGAAGCTTACACATGAGGTCTCTGTAGCTCTCCGCTGTCAAATAATTCTGTGTAGCGACGTTCATTGAATGCTAGTGGACCCCCAATATTCGATCCAATTATAGCCGTTGGATTGACGCGGAGTCTCAGTCGACGTTAAACACGTGTCTTCATCCTCTTCAATTCTTGCTGCTATAAATTGTCCTGAACCCGGCCCAGTTTCTTCTCGCTCTTCATAGGGTTTAATCTCCGTCTCCGTCGCCTTACTTGTCCGCCGCGGCGGTGGAGAGGACTTTGATCGGAATTTTCTCGGCGTTGATTCTTCTCCGATTCAACACTGACGGTCTCTAATTCGCTTGGTGCAGGTCGGGAACTACTTCGCTCTGTATACGGTTTGTGTTTGCCGACGGCCGGCATCTCTTCATCTTAGATTTCTGTTCCTCTGTTTCTAGGTTTTTTTTTTTTTGCTTGATTTTTTTTTTCGCCGCCGTGTGTTGTAATCGGAAATGTATGGGCGAATTGGATCCCGCCTTGCATCAACTGAATCGGAAACCGTGGTGAAGATTGCTTCGATTGATCTAATTTTCCTCCAGATCTCAGGTACGGAGTTTCTATTACTTTCGAGAGAGATCGAATAAACCTAATTGTTCGTATTTTTCATGATTGGAGTTCTAGAGTTTTTTGCGAATTAAATCAATCATCAATCTGAAAATTACTTGATAGATCTGGTCTGTGCATTTGAATCCTGTTTAATTCTCGCTTTCTCTCTGATTCAAGAGCATGAATCTGTGATTCTCAATGGATGTTAATGTTTGTGTATTCTTAGAGAGCCTGATTTATTATTCTTGAAGTAATTTGGTTTCTGTTTGTTGCTTTCATCCATGGAACACAAAATGGAAGATGCTACCTCTAATTTGGACGTAATTCATGCTCTGCTAATAAACTGCAACGAAAAAAAGAAGTTGACAATAATCTCTGAACTGCTGTTTGGTTTGTTGTTCGTGTTCGGTTCAATTATTTGATCTAATTATCATTGTTTTTAAGGCCATCGCCGTTCCTCGCCTATGGTCATCGCCTTGCACATAGGTGGGTATTGCGCCTCTAAAAAACCCAAGGCGAGCTCCTTCAATCAGGCCCTCGCCTTTCCTTGTCATTTTACCTCAGGCCAAAGCTGAGCCTTGTCAATTTTATTTATTTATCTATCTATATGCTAACTTAATATCTACAAAATAACTTAGAATTAGCTTTTGAAGAAATCTAACAACCATGTGAAGTCTTTATTTAGGATAATGAATTTGTTTAATTGTTATATCACCTTACTTTTTTATACTTGGTTAACTTTAATTTTTCATACAAATAATAATTTAATATGTATGATATATCTTATAATAACATAATTTATGTGATTTTTATATAAATTTGAAATTTTATGAAGGTAGAAATATGTTTTATTTATCAATTTATGGTATTTAGTTATGCATTTATTTGTCTCACTCTCTTCACTTGGGTCTCGCCTATTTATTGGCACCTTTCACCTTGAAAATACTGTTAAGTCTTTGAGTAATTTCTTTGAATGGAAGGAATGGAAGAACGTAACAGAAAGAAAAAAAAGAAAGAAAGAAATAGAAATCCGTTCCTAATTTGTCTTCGTTTTTGTTGAATTATCCGCAAAACCAGCTGATTTCATGAAATTTTGTGCCTTTCGTTTCTATTGACCAAAGTGGAACTAAGAATAATGAGAATTGTTTTCCGGAAAAAGAGGGAATCTGTTTCTATTTGTTGAATCTGAGCCGCCTGGTTCCATCATTTCATGATAATAGCCCATGGAAATGGAGACATCATTTTAGTCCAGTACTTTCTTTCGATAAAAATAAAAACTATTCTTTATGATAAGTTTTTTTAAATTTAAATATTTGGGATAAAATTTTGAGAACAATACATTATTAGTGCTAAATTTTTGGTATGGTTTTTTTTTTTTCCAAAATCAAATAGTTTTATTTCTAAAGCTAAATTTTAATGTTTGAAATAACAAGATTCTTCATTATATTATTATATTATATAAGAAAATGTTAGACTAGGATTAAGATTAGATTCATTTTAAATTTTAATATATTGATAAAGTGATTACTTATATTTTGATGTGAAATTAATTTGGTAAAAATATCATTTTGGTTATTTTTAAATGTTTAGTTTTAATCTATGGACTTTCAAATTTATTTCATTTTAGATAATTTCAAATGTTCAATTTTAATCTACAAACTTTCAAATAAAAACAATAAATTTATCCTTATCGAAACTTTTTTGTTAATTTTTCTTGAAAAAAAATATCATATTTTTCTATAAAATTTTAAATATATTCACATTTTGTCTTTGCTTGTATTAGAGTTATTGATCTAATTTTCATTAATATTAACTTCAAATTTATTATTAAAATTAAACAAACTTTAAACTCTATATACTAAAACTGTACATTTGAAAGTTGAGGACAAAATAGCTAAAATTGTACATTTAAAAGTAAAGGGCTAAAAATTCAAAGTCTATAAACCAAAATAATATGTTAACGATTAATTAATTTTAAAAGAAAAATAAGTATAACACAATAATTAAAATTAAGTATTATTGAAGTGTGTAAAAGTGCTTAATTTATAAACTTAAACAAATAGAAACTAGTATTATATATATATATATATATATATCTTGTACTTTTCCCTAAAAGAAATCTATCTCTTCGTCATAAATCATACATTACTTTAAAGTTTATTTTTCTTAAAATTGCTGTAGTGATGATTTAACCTGAATAATAATAATGATAATAATTAAAAAATTAAAATTACTTCTAAAAAACTATAGAATTTTGAAAAAGAAAATGAATAAGAAACTTGACCAAAATTAGTAGAAATATCAAAAGTACCTTATTAAAAGGCGATTTTGTATGTATAATAAAAAAAATTAAAAAAAATTGTAAATAACAATTTCTTCAAAGAAATTTATGTATAACAGAAAATTTAGGCGAGCTTAATAAAAAAGACAAAAAAGTCACTAGTGTCACGTATAATCTTCAATTAGTAAAATTGATAGTCTTCGATTAAGAGATGATAAATGCTAAAATTGAAATATGCAAAAAAAAAAAAAAAAAAAAAAAAAGTTCACTATCCTCTTTTTCTAAAAAAAAAAAAAATTGTTCATCGTCCAAAATTTATTAAGAACCCGTGTCTAGAGGAATCATTTATTTTCTCTTATGTTTTTTGTTTTTATTCAATTAAAATTACTCATTTTTAAATCCAATTGAATTCACAACTTATATTTATTATACATTAAAGGTATAATCAATTACATATTCTAATATCAAATGAGTTAGTGACGTATTAACTTGTTTGAATAGTTATAATTTATTTTAATTCCATGGTTATAGATTTGATGTAGGATTTATGGTTTCCCACCAAACATGATATTATCTAGTTTCAAAAAGAAAAAAAGACATTATCTTGTGAAAAGGTGGCCGAATTATTTTGTTACTTTTTTTTTTAGTGAAATTATTGTGTTACTTATGTCTTGTCATGTAAAGTGATAAAATATTCTCAAATGGAGTTTATAATTTTTCAAGCATCTTTGCCTAATTGTCAAATGTTGCTTTTTCTAGCTTTTTTAGTAGCTACCACTTTGCTCATAGGAGCAGGTTTTGGACACTTCTGGTTTCTCCATAACATCAATAAAAGGATGTTTTCGTATCTCCTTTTAAAGGTAGGTTACATTGGCCAAATTCTTATTTAAATAGGTAAATTATAAAAAATATCCCTAAACTATGGTGGTTGTGTAAAAAATGTCTCTAAATTTCAAAAAGTTTTAAAAATATCCCCAAACTTTATCATAAGTTTCAAAAATATCATTGCCGTTAAATTTGGATAGAAACCGTTAAAGTTTAGTTTAAAAAATAGCTTAAACTTGTAAAAAGTAAAAAATGTCATGAACTTTAAAAAAAAAAAAAACTCAAAAATACCCTCGATTTAAAAAAACAT
The DNA here is from genome assembly GCA_037833695.1 of Sechiopsis laciniata. Taxonomy (NCBI): domain Eukaryota; kingdom Viridiplantae; phylum Streptophyta; class Magnoliopsida; order Cucurbitales; family Cucurbitaceae; genus Sechiopsis; species Sechiopsis laciniata. The sequence goes on along the minus strand of JBBMKA010084438.1, from coordinate 9,603 downwards.
TAAAAATATCATCATCAATAACTTTTAGATTACAAATATTGCACTTTTATTTGAATAATATTCTTGATTTTTTTAAAACTTTAAAAAATATTCTTACTAAAAAAAGAGTTATATATTTTTTTCTCTATTCATATGCATTTTCTCCATAAAAACTAATGAAAATAAATAGATTATTAACCTTTGAATAACAATGACCAAACAAGTTTCAAAATTCAAAATCTATAATCATAATCATCATTTATAACTTTTCAAGAAAGAGTATAAAGATAGGTTTTCAATCTATTAGTCAAGCACAACCAAAGATAAATAAATAAATAAATAAAATAAAATTTAGAAAAGGAAAAAAAAAAAAAACTAAAGTTCATTTGATAACTATTTCATTTTTTAAATTTAAATTTATTTTGACTCTAATTCTTTACAAAAGGTTTCATATTCTCTTGGGAGTGTAGTGAATCTTAACCAATAAAAACTAGTTGTCACATTTTGATGTAGTTCTTAAAAACAAATATAAGATATAGATATAAAAGTAAGAAAATCAATGGATGAAATAGTTGTTGTAGCTTAAATTTGAAAAAATAAAAAAACAAATTAGCTATCAAACTAGGCCTAAATTGAATTTTGAAACATAAATGAATATTTTGATATAGAGATTTATTCAAATATTCAAAGTTTAAAGATAATTTATAATTGTTTTTATCGATTTTAGCTTGAATTTATTTAAGTAATTGAGTTACTTATTTGTAATTTGAAACTATATCAATTGAATAGGCGATTTTCATCCAAATTTAACCTCGTCCATAACTTTTGGATAAAAAATATTACACTTTTGTTTAAGAGTGTCAATATTGAACATTTTAAAAATTTTAAAAATTATTCTTACTTAAAATGGTTATTCTTTTTTCTTTATTCATATGTTTTTTCTTCATGAAAAATAATGAAAATAAGTATATTATTAACCTTTAAATAATAATGTAACAAAAAAAAGTTCCAAAATTCAAAATCATAATCATAATTCATAACTTAAAAAAAAACAAATTGTTGGTGGGATAAATATTGGAATATAAATGAATATTTTGAGGTTGAGATTTGTTCAATTATTCAAAATTTAAATATAATTTATTATTGTTTTAATCAATTTTTAAGCTTGAATTTGTTAAAATAATTTTGTTACCCTTATGTTTGAAAACTAAATCAAGTGACAATTAGTAGAGTAAATCATCTATTTTATTAATGATAGGAGATATCAACATGTACTTGTTTGAATTTAATGAGTTTTTGATACAATATTATAATAATATGAAATTTCATTTTAAAATCAATTGACAATGTGGTAAGTAACTCATTAATCTTATAATGCTAAGAGGTAAAGTCATATTTTTCAATGTGAGATTGTCAATACAATTCAAGTATAAACAATTAATATTCACATAAAAATAATTCATAAGTTAGAAATACAAAAGTAAAATTTGTCTTTTACGAACACAATTAAATATCTATAGTATTATTGAAACAAAACTTTAACATTTTTATCATTATTTTATGTTTTTTAAAGACAAAGGATTTTTTTGAAACATCTTACACGTTTAGAGATGTTTTTGAAACCAAATTTTAATGATTTTCATCCATTTTTAACTATGGTGAGGACATTTTTAAAACTTTTGTTAAAATTTAGGAGTAATTTTTAAAACTTTTCAAAGTTTATGGACATTTTTTATACAAACACCATAGTATATGGACATTTTTATAATTTAGTCTATTTAAATCACTGATTATAATAGTCGATGATTTAGTCCATAATCCTTCCTCTTAACTATAATAATTCTTGAATCTTATTATAATAACTTTGAGGCATAGTAAAATTCTTTATTATAATAATCTCATATTGTATCGCATACTCTTAAGTCGCTCCTAACATATATCTTTTATGTTACAAACCATGAGAGGGAAAACAATTTAAATGCAAGTCCAATTCAAAAATAAAAAATCTAAAACTTCATTCAATCAAATCCAAAAGAAAACAATGTCCCTAGAGAAGCATATCTGGTTTATTTTTTTTTTGGTTCTCCAAATTATATGTTTGATTTTCAGGAGTATATATGGTTTGGGATTGAATTGGCTTAAGAAATTTATTGGAACAATCTGCTAAATCAAAAGTTTGGACCGGTAAATATGTCAAATTGTCCAATCTTATATATTAGAATAACCTAACTCGTTCCATATTTTTTAATTGGATTGGATCAGTTATGAAGTTGTAAACATTTCATCTAACTCCTCTAAAGTCAAATTCATAGTCCATAAAATATTTTAAAAAAACATAATATTATATTTGAACCCAAAGTTATTTATTTTATTAAAGCATATTCTCTATTAATATTCTAAAAATCTATCTAATTAGTTAATCTTAAAAACACACATAATTCTCTAAAAAAAAAAAAAAAAAAACACATGCATACACATATATATAATATAATATAATACAATATTATTCCTAATTTAAGTTAAGTTAGATTAAACTAAGTAAAAAATTAACTAATCTAAGAATAGACTCAACTCAAAGAGAATCATAACATTATAACTTAAGTTAAATAACATTATAACTCAATCCAACCCTTTCAATTTAGGTTGTATAGTTCTTATTGCTCGAGTTGTCAATTTTTTTTTTGTTCAAACATAATCGTTACTCTCTAAAATTTCTCTCTCCTCTGGCCAATCTATCTTCAAAAACCCTAAACTCAGTTCGTTCATAATGAGGCTCAATTATTTCACCTCATTTTTTTAGAGGTTGACAAAATTTGGAATAGTCAAACCTCGAAATCCATTGCAAGTACGTGTCTAATACAAGTTTCATCCTGATACTTTAGTAATTGATTGTTCTAATTAGAAAAATGAAACATTATAGTCATTGATGCCAAAAAAAAAACAAGCTAGATAAACTTTTCAATAATTAATATTAAAAAATAAATTTCATGACTGACTTAATTTTTGTTTAGAAAACTTTACATTGTAAAAATAATGATTATCAAAGACGTTTAATTTTTTAATAAAAGTAGAGAATCAGAAACAAAAAGTTATTCGGTCGTTTTAGAAACATTTCTTAAATTCAAATGTTCATTTAGAAATAAGAAAACAAATTTTAGGGGGGAAAGTTAAAATATCCTTAAAAAAAAAAAAAAAAACTTTCATCATCTTATTCACATCCTTGGACAAGAGCAAGAGAGGGTTCTCTGTGAAGACAAATTTTCTCAACTGATAGGGTTCATTTCCATTACAACATTTTAGCAAGTTGATACTAATTATAAAAGCCACCATAAATCATAGAGCAAAAACCTGAATTTCAGCATCATTTTCAAACCCATCATCTTTTCCCTTTTAAATCTTGCCAGCCAACTAAAAAAGAATCACTTAAAATCTCAAAGATCAACAGACAGCAGGTTTTCGATTTTCACTTGACATCGTCTGATAACGCATCAGATTTGCTGCATATGTCGCCTCGACAGAGTGGGCATACCCTGAATAATATAACATAGACGAGCATGAGGCCAATCAAACTTAAGTAGCAAAAAAAAAAACACATCAACCAAGTCAACAGTAAAACTCATTTATGCCACAAGTCGTGACTCGAGGCACAATGTATTCGACCATATGAATTCAGGCTTATCCCCTGGATGATATCTGTGAAAGCCAGTGTGTGATACTTGAATACAGGCTCATCCCCTAGATAAGGTATTCATCCATGTATGCTAATTGTATACAATTCGAGATGCAGAAAACGCTGTGTGGACTGGATCATACCTGTGGATTTCCTTCAGCCACTTGTCGACACATGCAGCGTGAAACTCGTGATGGCAAGGTAAGACTCTCATATTATCGCCTTCCTCGTACTCGACCAGGCATATGTAGCATCTGTGGATTCGTAATAGCAAGAGCGAGACACATCAGACAAATGTAGGACTAAACGCAAACGAGTTTGTGCGAGAAGAAAAAAATAAGAGCATTAGAATAAACCCGTGTATCAACAAAAACTTTCAGCTTGAAGGAGAGCCTTAAACTTAATGAATAATGGCAAGTGTCTTAAGCAAGAAAGGAAAGTTCAATAGCATTAAAAAGGCACAAATGTCAATTGATAGTCTTGAAAATAAAAGTAAATGCTTACTGGGCAGCTTCCTCGCTTTGATGCTTTGGTAACTTGGAGTAGAATTTAACAGGCAAAGAATCTACAATATCGTTCGGTGCGGGCAGAGAGCCAATCGAAGATGCAGGACGGGAGGATAAGACTACAGATTGCTGGTGAATTTCATCCAGAACCTAATTAAAATAAGTACAAAGATTCAACTAGTATAGATAAAATGTGAGGAAAGTAAGCAGAGAAGGTGATTACATTAACTTACCTCAAATAAGGCTTCAGCTAACATTACAATTCTTGATATACTAGCTCTAGCATTGGTGTTATCGTTTACATTTGTTTCATGATTATTGCTACGACAAGTACAATGACCGGTTCTATGTTGCCCGGATAATATACATGATCTCTCATGCCCTGACAGGTTCTCGAAGCGACTTCCCAACCGCTGTAGGGCTCGAACCTAATGAGTTGATTCAAAAGAGAAAAAAGACCAAAATTGCATAAGTTGTATAAAATCTGAACAACGTTACATTAGTTGAGTATTGTCTCTCTACCATAACATAAAAATGAACTCCATCAAGAATAATAATTACAAACCTGGGTACGTATTCTTCTTCTCCGTTCAAGGAAATTCGATCGGTGCTCCAGCAAATCTTGATATCTACCTTCTCGAGGACGGGTAGGTTCCATATCATGATCTTGGGTGCTGAACAAAGAACTAGGTAGAATAGAAGCTGGATAACCCGTTGTTGGAGAGGTCATAGCATTATCTTCAGATGACAAAGCCCTTGTCTCGGTAGTCGAGACATGTCGGTCATCGCCACTCTGATTAGCATCTCTATCCACTCCCTCTTGTTGCTGAGGACAAAATGTGAAGTCAGATAAGGATGATCTACGAAGAACTCTATCACGGAGTCTTCCAACACTGAGCGTCCGACTGAAACGAAAATTGTGTTCAACTGGTTCCCTAGATCCAGTTAGTCTGTCAGATTGTCTAACCTCACTGCTTTCACTGTCGGGTAGAGTTTGAGGCTGGGAAAGGTTTCCATCAGGCTCTATTCTTGCATCATCACAACCATCAACCAAGTCATGGCTAGAAAAAACTGTCTGGTCGTCGTGTAAGTTATCAGAAAGAACAGATGGTTGTGTATTTAACCTAAAATTAGCAGGACCATCTTCTTGGCATTGAGTATGTGTTGCACTAGCTAATGCCACAGGAAGCGAGTCCCTTCCTTGCTGCATTTCATCTTGATCAGCCTGGCCTCTGGCATGTCTAATCGATAAATGAAGCTCGTCTTCGTCATTCAACATTGATAGATTGGATGAAGACACAGGATAAGATCTAGATGATCCTAAACTACTTGCTCTACTAAGCCGGAAGCTTACATTACCGGGAATGAAACTAAAGCGAGAAAGGAAGTTACTTGAAGGGTTCAACGATTGAAGAGAGGATGCACGAGCAGAGGTACTTCCAGCTCTGGGGGCTGTAACAGAAACACCTGCTTGATCCCATCCATCAAGCTCAACATTTGACAATATGCAAGGCGTTTCACCCGATTCCTCATCTTTGCCCCTTCTGTAACCCTCGATTTTCATCGGATCTAATGCTCGAGCAGTCTGATTTGCAGATGAATAATCATGAGCATTCTTTTTGTTCTCACTATCACAATCCTGCTAAATAACCAAAAGACCAGGTCAACTTGGATAACATCGATAATCAACATCCAATTTAAGACTTCCCATCAAGAAATCAATGAACAAAGACCATTTATACAATCCAAATGAAAAGGAAAAACACAACTTAGCCCTGTATCATCAAATGATTCAAATTGAATGGGCAGAACATGGTGTAGTATATAACCTGCACATCATTTTCCTTGAACATATAAACAAGAAAATTGTGGTGAATTATATATAATACACCACAACGAAAATCCATAGACAGAATAACAAAAATATGACAAAGTTTAGAGCAACTATGAACTCCATTCTTCATCATATCAGGATTTAACGTATACCAAAGAATCATAAACACTTAACTCAGAAAACTTATCAAAAGGGTTCATTAATGCAAACCATCAGTCAAAAATCGAAAATACAATTAAAAAAAAAAACCCCAATAAAGTTGCAAAATTCAAAGCTTCCAATCTTGAATGAAAGGGGAAGAAAATAACATACATTATCTTCATTGTCACTGTGGTGCGATCCAGAGGGCGTACCAAGGCAAGCAGACCGGAAAACTTGCCGGCCTTTGGATCTCCCCCGCCGGATTCTCCCAGAACACGACAGAGCCGCCGCCGACGACGACGGCGGCAGAGAACTGATCGACAATTTACTCCCACTGGATCCCATCACTCGGCAAGATTCGAACAACCCAGATCTAGAAAAACCCCATAAACACAGATTTTGCGATTAATTCAAGATTAAACGGAAGGAAAAAGAATTGGGAAAGCGTGGGATTGGGACGCATATTGCGATGAGTAGATGACAGAAAGCGACAAAGTAACTTGCAGAGATTGAAATGGAGTCTTTTTCTCGATTATCCAAATGCTAAGCTAAGCAAAGCAAATGGAAGAAACCCAAGTACTAATTTTGAGTGAGGGATTTATTTTATTTAATAATTGATTGATTTCTTGGATTGAAGAAACGAAGAACATTGCGTTTTCTCTGTGCCTCTGTTTTAAGGGAAAACTTCAATTTCAAAACAGAGACCCTTCGAAATTTGTACCCGTGGGCCACTGGGCCCAATTTGTGTGTACTTTTTTCTTGGGCCTTTCTTTCTTTGTTGCTTTTGTAAAAATTGTTTGCCCTAATCAATATAAAATGTAATTACAATATTAATCTATAAAGTATTTGTAAATAAAGTTAAAATTGGAAACGCACCATACACATATATATTAATTATAATATTAAGGAAAACATTGATTATAACTGTTATTGTGGAGGATTTGACACGGACACGTGATGAGCTGAAAGCTAACCCAATTTTATGTCAGAGGATGGAAATCTATGTATCTTTTGATAGTAAGATGATTAATCGAATGAGTCGGTGGCTTAATTGGTTATCTGGTTTAGTGTTAATCCATTTTCACATCACAGTCACGTATTTGTAATTTCCCTTCCCAAAAAAAATTAAATTGATCACTTAATTGGATTTTCCAATCTTTGTTGCACCCTTGAATAATATCATTTCATGAATTTTTGGAATGTGACTTCTTGTATGATCCTTGAAAACATGAAAAGTATGTGAGAATTACTCTATTAATTAAAAGCATCAACGAGTGTTTAGTTGTGGACCAAAATCAAAGTAGTATCGGTTTGATTTTTATTGCTCTACATTTAGTGGAAGTGGGTTTGTATGTTTTATTTCTATTATTATTATTAATGAATATTTTCTATTTCAAAAAAAATAAAAATAAGTGTGTTAAATTTAGTGCAAGTCTCATAGAAGTAATAGAATATGACGTCATCAGACAAATATAGAAATAATAAAATATGACGCTATTAGATTTAACAAGAGTATAGTTAATAAGAACAATTAGGGTTGATTTCAGTTCTCGGTTTTGTGCCAAACCGACAACCGAACCGATACCTTCGATTTTTTAAAAATGGATCTGATCCAATGTCCAATAAAATATAGGACCAATGGTTCGGTTTTCAATTAGTTCGGTTCGGTTTTGGATCTGATCCAATATCCAATATTTTTTAATATATCAAAAACAACATTTCTAACTAAAAAAAACTTCTCCAATTTTCTTTAACAAGTTTGGTCCTTGCATCTAATTTTCTTTCATAAAATTAATTTTAAATAGATAATGACAAAGTAATATAAAAAAAGTAAAGTTTGAGAAAATTACTTAGAAAATATATTGACATTTGAAAGATAAAAAAACATTAGATTGATCTTCAAGACTTAAAAAAATCTTATAAATAATGGAATAAATATGACTTTATGTGATTTATTGACAATATATATATATATAGTTTGGATCGGTTTTTTTGGTTTTTTAAAACGAAAACCGAAACCGATCTAATATTTTCGGTTTTTTCAAATTACAAACCGATATGTCCAACTTTGTGCTAAAAAATCGATCCAATCCATTGGATTGGATTGGTTCGGTTCGGTTTTTTCAGTTTTTTGGTTTTGCCTTGCACCCCTAAAAACAATAACTTAGCAACATAATATATTTTCATGAAGAGGTCATGGTTTGAATCTTCCTCTTCAATTATAATGAAAAAAAATCTAATAGCAATATATATTATAAATAATTGCAACTAATAAAAAAATATTTACAGTTATTATTGAGGGTATACAAAAAGACACAACTTGAGTCATCTAGATTGTTCTATTCAAGATATGTAGCTTTTTTTTTTTTTTTTTTGAAATCAAACTACTTCATTAAAATAGAAACCAAAATTTACACCAACTTTTTTAGTTCAACCCAGCCCATATGTCCGACCATGGCCAACTAATAGAAGAAAAACTATTAAGTAAAGAACTTAAAGACACACGAAAATGAGTTAAAAGACCCAACCCACATGTCGAACCATGGCCAACTAAGATATGTAGCTTAGGTTTAAGTATAGTATTATATATTCATTTTCTTTTACATATTTACAGACTATGAGTTGAGCTTTGGAGGAAAAAAAAAGTGATTATTCATAACTCAAGAACTTAATCCAACCCAATTCCATATATTGTTAGGATTTTTGGCAAAATATTAGGAAGAAGATTTTCTACATTGGAAAGATTCAATGAATCATAAAGGTTCAAGGAATCGGAAAGGTTCAATGAATCAGAAAACTAAAAGGAAGTGGTGTGTTCCAAGCACTATAAATAGAGCAACTGGCTTTGGTATACTGACTCTAGTTAAATTCCTTTTGTATTCTCTTGTGGAGAGTGGGGCAAAGGATGAGAGTAGTATAAACTTTGAAGAGAGTGTTTATGTAACTGGGGTTGGGGAGAGAATTCTGTGTGATTGTAACAATTTGTCACATAGTGGAAGTTCTTTCTGTCCGTGATTTTTTCTCCAATTTGGAGTTTTTCCAAGTAAATCCTTGTGTCCTCTATTTTGTTGTTTTCTTTTAATTTCTCAGTATTTTTCTACTTATTCCTGTGGTAATTAGGAAATTTTTTTTTTCCAACAAGTGGTATCAGAGCTTTAGGTTTGTAGGTTTTGAATTTTAGAGTATGCTCTATGGTTGCATCTTTGTCTGAGTTTCCACATCAGAAAAGAATTCCTAAAACAAGTTAAAGCTGGGTGTTGTGAATAGTGTTATTCACTATTTGTTGATTTTGCTAGGAGTGAAGCAGAGATGTCAAACTTTACAAGTGCGGTGAAGATTGATGTGGAGAAATTTGAAGAAATGATGATCATCGGCTTGTGGCAAGTACAAGTGTTTGCTAAATTACCCACCACAAATTATTAAGGAAATAAGAATGACGTGGAATGGTGATTTGGAAGCAACAGTTCGCTGTG
>JBBMKA010084437.1:0-45150 GCA_037833695.1 Sechiopsis laciniata | reverse complement strand
AAAAAAATGAAAGATCTGACTGATAGAACAAACACCATACTAAAAAAAATTGATAAAATTAGAAAAGACACGAAAAATTGAAATCTAAAAAAAAAAAAAAACAAACAAACAAACAAAAGAAAAACAATGACTCCTAGAAACGAGAAAAAAATAATTGTATCGTTCAAACCCTTTTTTACATCAATTTGTGCTCTTTCCATATTATTGATTTGTTATATATATAATTGAGAATTGAACTTTTACTCAGCTAAATATTTGGAAATCATTGTGCCTTCCCAAGCCCTAGACTTAAATAAAAAAAAAAAAATTTACAATTAAATTTAGGGATTTTTTAGGAATAGATTAAATTAGAAAAGTATTTACAATACTAACAAATAAAAAAAAAAAAAAATAGCAATTGTGGTAAAAAAATACGATATTATTAATACTTATTATACGATATTATTAATACAAAATAATATACTGTATTAATAACATATAATATTATATTAATATTACGTAATATTGTATTAATAATTCAAAATAGTGTATTAATAATCAAATAATATTGTATAATGAGAATTAATAATATCGTATTTTTTTACTATACATGTAAATATTTTTAAATTTGACTAGATCTATAATTATTTTGTGAAATTAAACTATCTAAGATAATTTCCCTTAAATTTAAATAAGCTGCCCGCTGAAACCCTTATTATTGATTTATAAACAAGAAATAAATAATCAACCCTCAAACCATCCTAATTTTCTTTTTGCAAAAGTAAATGTTGCAAAGAAAAAGAGGAACATACCCAAGTTTCAATCGCGATGGATATGTATATAGATAAAAATCATTTAAATTAATAACTAGGCTGTTCATATCTTCAAACAAGTTATAGATTTTGTTATATTACTTTCTTTAATTGAGGTTAATATATATAGAGAGAGAAATATTTAGGTTATGTCGAAATATAACCTACATAATAATGTCCACTAAAATAGGTCACACTCTACTTTATTTTAAACCCAAAAAATAAAAAGAGAAAAGAAAAGAAAGATAATTTATGACCCATATTAGACCACATATGTGGACATTAATATTTAGGTCATGTCTGAACAGGACCTAAATATTTCTCATATATATTTCAATTGACCCTTATGCCAAGTCAGCAGTGTCACATATGTGACCTAATATAAGCGACATTCTTTTTTTTAAAAAAATAAAATAAAGTATAATGTGCCTCATACTACATTGTGTCACATAAGTGAATATATCAATAGTTAAGTCATGTCTTGACATAATTTAAATAATTATAAGTACAATGGTCATATAAAAAAAAAGTGACTTCCTCTCTTTAACTTTCATCTCTCTTGAGGGTGATTGGATTTAGGGGTTGGAAGAGGAGAGAAAATAAAATTATTCAATCTCATGTTTGTTTTTTATACATAACAATCTCTCTCAACTTCTCCTCAATTCCTCCTAACATCCTATCAAACTTTATCATAATAAAAATTAATATAAAATAAAAAATCTTCTCTCTTAAACAGTAATTCCAAAAAAAAAAATTCAATATCTCTTTTTAAAATACAAATTCTCCAAAAAAAAATTCTAACCTCTCCAAAATACTAATTTCCAAACAAATACTTCATTCTTCCAAATCACTCAACTTCCTCTCCATTTCCTCTTCCTCTCCTCTCTTCTCCTAAACTCCAAAATCCAATCACTCCTTGTGATGTTTTTTTTCCTGAAATAAAAATTAATAAAAAAGATATAATTGTCTTCTCATTTGGTACCACAATATTTTTTTTTTCCTTTATTCTTTTTAATTTTGTTCAAATAATTTTTTTTTTTTTTTTTTTTTTTTTTTGTGTTTTGAATAAAATACAGTTCTTCAATAATAGTGATTAAAGTCCCCTTTGAGTACTATAATGGGCGACACAATTATGATATCTCCTTATTGGATTGGAATTTGAAACGGTAACCTCGTGCTAAAATCTTTTCCGTAGCATCATGTACGGTTAATTTTAAGCTCTTTTGCTTCATAATAATTAGAAGATTCTCTAATGTAATTCATAACCTTTGGCTGATATAATAAAATTTTGATGCCTTTTCTTTTGGTCAGAAAGGTAAGCTGTGGTCTTCTAGTGCCTCCAGTTTCATTTCATGGATATGAAATATTGTTCGCAAGAAATTTAATAAACAATCACGACCATAACAAAAATTAAAGAGGTAAGGTTCTCAACTACAATTCATACCATTCATTCATATGATGCCTATGCGATGATCATCGCCGTGCAAACCCACACAACAGAATCGGCATCCGAAAAAGCGACAAAACTTACATCTTGATGTTGAAGTAATCGGGGTCAAAATGATGTAGTCTTACATAACCATCTTCACCTCCACTTGAAAAACTACAATAAAACCAAGTCCATAACACCATATCATCAATCAATCCAATCAATAATGATTTGTTTTTCACATTAAAACAATCAATCAAGTAGTCATAATACCTCTTCCCATCAGGATTGAAAGCCAGTGCATTGATGGGTCCAAAATGCCCTTTTACGCCTCCAATCTCTTCTTGAAGGATCTATCAGACACCAAAAGAGAAACATCATACAACCAGAGTAACCAACTCTAATCATAAGGCCAAACGGAAACTAGGCCCCAAGATCGCACCTTATCATAAAATTTAGCTTCGAACTTCCCGGCACGATGATCGGTTGTTGTCACTGATGAAGCATCTTGACCGCCACCAAGCACCACCTGAAACCCAAGAAACCAATATGAGCCAACACCAACAAGAGCATAGCTCTAGTGGCATAATATAAAACCTAGTAACCAAGAGGATTACGCCTACGGGTTCAAATCCCTCACACCAAATGTTGAAAAAAAAAACATCAAGCATAAAACATATTATCAATCTCAAAAACAGAACTCTTACAGTGCTACATTTTGGCAATTAAGATACATACATGATCAAGAAGTGGAGACATTGTAACTGCATTGACCGGGCGTTCTGTCAAATAGGTCTTGATAAGTGTCAACGTTCTAATATCCCACAGCTGGATTTTAAAAGGGAGAGATGTAAATTAAACCACCAAAATATAAAAGATGATAATCCCTTTAAATCTAACAGCCAGATGTTGAAATTAAAAGAAGGGGGAGGAAGAAAAATCCAAGAGCTGAACGGTACCCTTGCAGACTTGTCCAAAGAACCAGAGATAAAATGAGAACCATCAAAGGATTTCACAAGGGAAGTTATTGTTTTCTTATGGCCTGTCTCCTTGTCTGATTCTTTTAGAAGTTTACCAGTCTGCAGTTAAATTAAACATTAAGTGGGCAACAAGTCATATTCACCAAGAAACATAGTAATAATAATAACAATAATAAAACATAGTCACAACTAATAAATTAGTTATATAATTGCCAACAAGAATGTGCTCCACTGCCTGAATTTATAACCTGGTAATCAAGAGATAATGAGTTCAAATCCCCATCACAAATATTGAATTCAAAATAATAATAATGATAATAATAATAAATAAAAAAAATTCGGCAACCCCATATTTTAATTAGATTAGAGAGGAAACAATTGTACATAAGAGAGAAATATAATATTCGTTAGCCCTTACTTTCAGCATGTCTCTAAACGTTTTTTTTTCAGCATGTCTCTAAACGTATTTAATACGTCAATTTCAAAAATATATACTAAACTTTACTTCTGACTGTACTAAGAAGTCACAAAGAGCGTCTAAATATGCTTTTATATGACTAGTAACTATGTATTCTCTTTGTTAGCCCTTACTTTCAGCATGTCTTTAAATGTAATGTTTTTATTCATTTGAGACAGATAAATAGCATCGAAAGATCATATTCAATTGTTATTACTAAATTATGATGAAGTATGTAACATTCCGATTGAAATATTGCAAAATTATGAACTTTCAGTTAAATGGTACGAAGTAGTTCCAGTATGACGATCTAGTGTCCAACGTCTAACTAAATACATACAGAATATTCTTATAACTTAACCAAAGAGTAGCAGCCTTGAAAATCAAGATACTGTATGAAACATTTATTCTTGAAAAACAGAGACGGTAAGATACTAGAGATCGATTAAGTTTTTTAGGCAGATATTAACACAAGACATCCTAAATTGTATCACAATCATTACCTCAGAATCCCAAATGCGAATAACGGCATCTTCTCCAGCACTTATAATGGTCTTGTTTAGAGGACCCCAAACAGCTCTGTTGATTCTTCCCTGAGGACCCTTAAGGAGGAGCACAGATTCACCAGTCTCTGCAGCATATCAGAAACACTTTAATAAATATATACTAATCTTTTAAAGCCAAAAATAAAACATGCACTTTAATCAGACTTAATTGAATAGAGCAATGTCCACTGGAACATTTCTTTTTTACATATAAGAACCGAACTTTCATTGAAAAAAATAAAAAAAAATACAAAATCATGAAAAGATGTCTACCAAAACCCACCCAAACTAGTTACAAGAACACATTCCAATCTAAGAGAATAATGCCAAGCTAACAATTAAAAAAATCCAATTAATGGACACCAACAAAGATGAGTTAAATTAAACCTAATCGCCTACCAAAGTTCCCTACCAGACCTCTCAGCCCCTCCAAAGATTCAATCATTCATTAAAAACATAGAACAACATCCCTCAAGTACATGAAGAACTTAAACAGAATGTGTCCCATCAAATCCAGTATAACAACTCAAGTGCATAGTTGACACCTCAAATTGAATAGAATTCATATTCAAAGAAGAACGACCGCGCATAAGAAAAGCTTAAAAAAATGAAAACAAAAAAAGAAAGAAGAACCAAATCTTACGTTCGGTGGGGTCACTGGAAATACGTTTAACGTGAATAGCAGAGGGCAATTCCATGAAAGGATCAGTGGTAATCACGGCAAGCTTATCGCCGACAGAGAAATCAACAGCCCTAGCAGGCGAGTCAAAATTGAAAGTGAAGAGTTGCTGTCCAGTTTGAACATTCCACAGCTTCACCGTCTGATCCGCACTTCCGGTTATGAGCCGCATAGAATCTCCTGAAAAATCAGTACCATCGCACAAAAAACTCAAGTCTCAAATTGAATTCATCAATCAGCCAATCCGAACAAACATTAGGTTAAAAGAAACAAGGAGAATCATACTGGATACGTCGCAGCACCAAACGGCGCCATTGTGGCCACGATAAGTGCCCAATCGCTCGCCGTTGTCGGCGAACCAGACGGTGGGATTGTGATCCTTGGCGCAGGAGAAAAGGAGATCGCCATCTCTGTTGTACTTGAGGAATGTCAATGGCCGTTCATGGCCTTTCATCAAAATTGGTCGCATTTTCGCTAAAACTATGAAGATTCTTCGTCGGAGGGATTTTGAGGAAGAACTCGGCGTACAAACGACGGCGATAGGGGATTTTGCGAGTGTCAGGATTTTTAAATTGGACTTAATTGGGTAGCTATTTATACTCTGAATAGCTAACCGGTTTTTTGCTCGGTCCGTCTGACTTTTAACCCACCCGAATCGGCCATTCCTGCCTTTCTTTTATTGTTTTATTTAGCAAATACTTCTGGTCTAATTTCGATTTTGAACAATTTTATCAAAATATTTCAAAATTAAACATTTTTCAGTTGATCAAGAAATATCTTAATAACAAAAAAAAATTAAAATAAGGGCAAATTACAAAAATCACACTCCTAAAAGAAGGGTGGCTGTAAGAATTGGAATTTTCAAAATTAAACACTCAAACTATGATAAATGCAATAGTTTAGTCTTTTCGTTTTAGTTCTTTATTATTCGAAAATAGATTATTCGAACCTATAATCTTATAGACATATGCACATTCATTTCAATTGAATTATTGTTCAATAAATATAAAATTTTATTCTTTAAGAAAATATAAATATAAAATTTTGATCTATATCATTTCGCTGTATTTTATCTCTTCTTCCCATATCTCTACTTTCAATTCAAAGCTCAATAGAAACCCTACCAACGGATAACCCATGTATAAGGGAAATCGATTTATTAGTTTCAAATGAATCTCTAATGATTTCTAGTTATTTATCAAATATAAATAACATACTTTTATGCTTTTGGAATTGAGTATTTATTATGCCAATATGAGTTTTTTCTATCAAGATGTCATAGATTAAAATTTTCCAACTCCAAAACTATTGATTAATCTATTTATAAATTTAATCTTTATAGTTTGAAAAAAATTAAGATTTAGCCCGTAGTTTTAAAAATTAAAATTTTAATTCTATGATAAACTTAAAAAATAGTCATTGACATTTCAAACCGTTAGTGAATTAAATATGTGAAAGTTAATTATTCATGTATTATTAATGATGTTGTAAGGTAAGTAATTGATTTAATTTTAAAAAAATTACAATCATTTACACATAAATCATTTCCGGCACACTACTTAAGTTGCATGTGATTACAATATAAACTATTTTTTAAATTTTATCAAACCACAATAGATTAAATTCTAGTTTTAAACAATGAACGAAATTGACTAAATTCTAGTTTTAAACCATGAACGAAATTGTCTAAATTCTAGCTTTTAAAATCATCCCAAATAGAATTTAGAAGAGAGAATTGTAAAAAAATTGTTGATCACTTTGCCAAAAATAAGTATTAAAAAAATCTCACCACTCGATTTTTAACAGCAAGGAGCAGATAACATAGCCTATAAAATTAGAGAATGCTTACATACCTAGAGCCTGCAAATATAGAGATTTGAAGTCGCATCCCACCATAATTTGAGGGTTGACAAACTAATTACAAATGTAGGCAAATTTTAAAATATTTGCATTCATAGTCACTAATATATTTTAATACTGTATTATAAATACTCATTATTATCATATTGTATTATATGAATATCAATGACTACCTATGCTATTTTTTTTCAATTGACCGTATTTATAATTATTTTCTAGATTTGTCTAGTATGACAAGTTTCCCTAATTCTAATTCTAACTTCATATATCCAACTTATGCAGTAAAATGAAGAAAGGCAGCCTCTAAAACTCATAATTCCTTTGTTTTATGAAAGAGGAAAAACAGGTACAAAAAAAAAAAAAAAAGACTAGCAACTTTTATACTGGAACATACCAGTTTATGATGGATGGACGATGGAGCAGCAACAAAGCCCAATATATAAGTGAGATTTCGATGCTAAAAAGAAAACTTAAATCACCATCTAGTTACCTGGCTTCCATTCAAATACTCGACCAATGACACAATTCAAATCTTCCAAATGAGTGTCATCGTACAAAAACTTAGAAAATAATTTCTGACATCCAAATGTTGTAGGGTTAGTGTCACTCGCTGATATAAAAAAAAATCTTTTCCGAATGCGAAATCTAAACCCAACAGTGGTTATCTTATGGTGGCTCATTCAATAACACTTTTCCACACTACATGGCCTACAAAACATATCAAAATCAAATATTCCTAACTCTGCAAAGGCAGAGCACCTTCAATTTTCACCCATGAATCCACAGCAGACCCTTTGAGCATCTTCTTCATCTTCTCGACAACCTCCTTCGCCTCTTCAACCTTCGACATACCCACCAAACCACGAACCAGACCTTCCACAGCCTCAAATGGAGGAACCCATCTTCTCTTCATAATCTCTCTAAAAGTCTCCAATGCCATATCAAACTCCCCCTCCTTAACCATGCTTCGAATCAAACTATAATAGATTCGTGAAGTTGGAGAAACATGGCCATCCTCCAACATACCCTTAAGAACTTTCATGGCCGATTCAATATCCCCAACTTTGCAAAAGCCATGAATGATCGCATCATAGCTACCAGAATTAGGCTTAACACCTTTCGAAATCATCTCCTCGAGCAATTTCTTAACCCGAGCGCACTCCTTGTTCTTGCACAGACTCGAAATTCTGTAATTATAAGTAACCAAATTGAACTCCAAACCCCTCTTCTGAATCTCCTTCAAAATCCCATCAAATCCAACCAAATCACGGTTGTTCCAGTAACCTCCTAACAAAATATTATAAGATTCAATGTTAGGGACGACCTTGACCTTACTGTCATCCTTACACATCTCGTCGATCCAATCCCGAGCAGATTTCATATCATTTTGCTGAACAAAAGCCTTCAAAACCATATTATACGAAACTACACTCGGAACAACACCGATCTTCTCCGGAATCGATCCAAACATCTCAATTACCTTATCGGGGAGGGAATTATCAAGACAAACAGATAGAACAGCAGAGAGCGATTTCTCAGAGAGATCGCAGGGTTTGTTAAGGATTACCTGATCGAGAGTGCGGAGAGCCTGATCAACCATGCCGGCATTGGAATAGAGCATGATGAGACGGATCCAGAATCCTTCGGAACCGGCGGAGGGGGAACTGTGTTGGGATTGAATGATGTCGTCGATCAGGTCGAAGCGTTTGGCGCGGGCGAGTTTATGGATGGAATGGACGTAGATTGGGCGGTAGCGGCGGAATTCGGGAAGGTGGGAAGATTGGATGAAGATTTGGGCGAGCTTTTGGGGATCTGATTCGGATAAAATGGCGGATTTGGCTGCGAGAAATGCAGAGCGAAGGGAATCGGGGTTTGGTGGAGTTGGAGTGGTTGAGAATGTGGAAGAAGAGAGGAATTTGGAGGAGAAAGGAAGGCGTTTTGGAGTTCTGGAGAGAGCGGCAGCCATGGCGGATGAAGAAGGGTTTTCCAGTCTGCAATGCCGATGCGTTGGGTTTAGGGTTTAGCCGGCGTTTCTTTTACTCTTGCGTTTCTGCCAATTCCATTCTGCCGCAAGGAAATAAAATGGAAATGGAAATGAAAATAATAAATAAACAAACAAAACAACCAAACTATTTGTAAATATTTATTTCATTATTGGGTGTTAATCTATTTTAATACACTGTCACTAGTCTAAAAATCGATATTTGACTTATATTTATTTAAGCGCAATAGAGTTTGTGGTCCCAACTTTACAAAAAAACAAGCCCTATGATAGATAAATATAACTAATTGAAGCTACTATGAAATGTTATTTATTTACTAACTACTTCACTGCTCAAAATAAGTCATCATTTTTAACTAGTCAAAATCACTCATCATTCTAACAATTCAAAATAACTCATTTAGTCTCTAAGGAATGACAAAGTGGTTGGAGATTTGGTTTTTGAGGGTATGCTCCCCCTCAAGGTCTCGGATTCGAGACTCACCTGTGACATTACTCATTCGATGTCTCGGTTCCTAGTCTAGGGATGAGCGTGGTTACCCTTGTTTTAAAAAACTCAAAATAACTCATTTCACACCTATTTCAATTTATGACTTTTGTTTATTGCTAGAGATGGTTATTTTACCATAGAATTAAATTTATGATTTTCAAGCCTATGCCCTTCACTTGTAATCATCACTATAGTATCGAAATTCATCTCAAAATCAGCCGGTAATAAAAGGAGTAATCTACCTTTCTTATATATTGTTAGAGGTCTCCAAATGAGGTACGTAATTTATTTTTATTTTTATTTATGTAAAATTAGGGACGTAATTAAAATCTGTCAATTTAATCATTTATGGCTTGAATATCTGAATTGATTAGTTTACTTGTGTTACTTTAAGCAGCTGATACCAATACCTAGGGGTGCAAGCGGTTCAGTTCGGCTCGGTTTTTGTATAAAACTACAACCGAACCGATAATTTAGAGAGTAAAACTTAAAAATCGACGCCGAACCACCTGGTTGATGAAACCGAGCCGTTCGAACCGAATTTATCTCAATTTAGTCGGTTCGGTTAGCTTATCACCATTTATCGTTTTGCGCGCAGGTTGAATTTTCAAGTTTAAGGACAATCACATATCCTTACTTTTTTATTTATTTGAATTTTTATATATATTGTTTATACCCTTGGAGTGACTCCAAATGATTTACATGTGAGTTGACAACTCACTCACCACAAAAAATAAGTTAAAAAGTAAATGTTAGATCTATCAAATACAGTAAAGTAAATGTCAAATCTCTATTAAAAAAAATAAAATTTAACATTTTTGTTTAGTTAGTTCCCTTCTTGGAAGTAGTAGTAAAGAATAATTAGTTACTCTTCTTCTCTAGTTTCAAATGTGTGGGGTGATTTTTGTTTTTTCATCTCACTTTCTCAACTCTCTTTATTCTTGTTTTATATTCTCATTCTTTCTTGACTTTAAGTTGTGGACTTAAAATTTTTCACAATCTCTTCTTGTCTCTTAGTTTGATATTCGGAGAGTAATTATATTTTTTTTCTTAATTTTTCAATCTCACTTTACTCTTCCAGTGTTCAAGTTTGGGTTTAATAAATTTTTTCTCCTCAAACTCTTAATCTTTTTAGTTTCTCTTTATTCTTTGTATTCAACTCCTAAGCAAGAACAAAGAAAAAAATCTTCCTATTTTAAAAAATAATCAAGAAGAAGAGAAGCATTAAAAAAAAAAAGAAGTGCAGTGTACTTAATCGGCCGGCTCAGTTTTTGTCGGTTCTTGTCTAAGTGAAACCAAATCCGACTGATTATTTTCAGTTCTTCAAATCTTTAAACCGCAGCTAACTATTTGGACTGAACCGCAACCAAACCATCAGCGGTTTCGACCGGTTTAGGCGATTTTGTCGGTTTGGTCGGGTTTGACTTGCACCCCTACCGATACCAATTATTGTAATGACACCATCACTATAGACATCAACCTTCCCTATTTTGATGATGCCTCCGATACTTAACAAAGTTTCAATAACTAATTATTAAAACTTTGTTAATTGATAAAGTGAATATATAGGAGTAAATACATTTGATACACATACATACAACGTGCCAAATAACTGAAATAAAGTAGGCTTAACAAAAATCTAAAGTCCAAAACTTTTTGAAAAATTAAAAGATTATGTTTTACGATTCTAATAGTATATTGTATAACTTAATAATCATGAAATTATAAATTTAAATCTATTCTTCAAATATTGTTGAATGTAAGATTTAGAATTCAGAGCTGGTGGGCCAAATACCACGAGTTATTAAGATTTTTTCAGATGCTATATAGATATAACGAAATATTCTCTACTTTTATTTTCTAGAGTTACTTCAAAGAATTAATACCAAATCAATACTATTTTTAGTGAAAAATATAAATCTCATAATAACTCACATTCTCCATATACGTACAATGTGTCCCTAATTATTCATCTTAAACCCCAAATCAAGTACACAAATACATAATTAACTACTAGTACAAAATCTAAATACACCAATAAACACAACTCTAACTTCCTTCCCAGAAATTTCCTTAAGACAGGAAATTCAAATAATCACAATTTTCCAACATTTTATTCATACAATGTTATGTTTTCTTTCACGCTAATGCCCAACTTCCTGGAAACTTTATCAGACACCAATGCTAGAAGATCTGCATCTGTAATTCTCTGTTTTTAAAATTAATTTAAAAAAAATAATAATAATAAATAAATACTGTATCAGATAATGTTAACTTGCATTTAAAAAGAAACAAGTTACTTACTCTTAACAATTATCAACTAAACACTCTCTTACCTTTGTTGGTTTGTTGATTTCCCTTGTGTTTGTAAATGATTTTTTAGTGGTTCAATGTTCCCAAATCACACAATCCCATCAATCTTTTTGTCAACATTCCATCAATTGGTGTTAACCGCAAGAATTAGACATAACTAAATACTAGTACAGATATGAAGGTTACCTTATAAATAAAAAAAGGCCAACATATAAAAATAAAAAAAATAATAAAAAAAGGCCAACATAAATTTCCAAAACTGCCACTCTGCAATAGATGTTACAGAAAGGCATGTGATTAAACCAAAGCATTAAAAACTGAGGCGTTTCACAGAATATAAAATGGGGAACTGGCAACCAAACATTCAAGCATAGTGAAGCGAAGTGAAGAAAGAAAGAAAAGTATGGCTGGAGGAGGATTAAGAAAGCTCACAGTTATGTTGTTCATCTTCCTAGCCCTTGTTTCTGGTACTTAATCCTCCTGCATGTAGAGATCATGAATTGAAATTCAGAACGTTTGATATTGTTTAGAGTATATCCATGAGTGCCTCTAAAATATTTGGTCGTCAAAGAAAGCCATAGAAAATTAAGTCTTAAATAGGTGGTTACCATAATTTTTTTATTTTTGATATTCGTGACTGTTTGGACCAGCTTGCGCGCACCTCGACTATTGTCACGGGACATACTACAACATTTAAATGTCAAAAAAACGTGGTGGTTAGGTAGTCAACATAGATTGAACTCATAATGTCTTAGATTACGAAGGCTCACTTTGGCCACTAGATCAATCCATGATCATTTAGATTGATTGATATTGTTAAAAAGAAGGGGTTTTTTTTATTTGTGTAAATAAATTTGTGTTACTGATACAGGATGGATGGTGGTGCAGACAGAGGGGCTGATGGATTTTGCTCGGAAGATAAATGCATTTGTACCCAGCCATGTTGTTGTTAAGTCCACGCTTCAATAGCTTTGTAATTGACCACAAATACTACTTTCTCACAATAATAAAAGCTTCTGCTATTCTAATGAAACGCACAACAAGTTTACTCACTAAGCTTCCTGCTTCCAT
The DNA here is from genome assembly GCA_037833695.1 of Sechiopsis laciniata. Lineage (NCBI taxonomy): Eukaryota > Viridiplantae > Streptophyta > Magnoliopsida > Cucurbitales > Cucurbitaceae > Sechiopsis > Sechiopsis laciniata. Next base: position 32,533 of record JBBMKA010084437.1, on the reverse strand, counting down.
CGTCCCTTTTATAGTTTTATCTCAACTCTCAAGTTAAATTTGACAATACAATAGTTCGGTTAGTTGTGTAAAGGTGTCGCCACTTAGCATTTTGACAGAAACGAAAATTAACAAGCAAAGAATAAAGGAATAAGAAAAACAACACACAATTTACGTGGTTCATTAACTGTGTGTTAGCTACTTCTGAATGGGAAAACCCATTATATTGAGAAAAGAACACCATAAAATACTGATATAAGGAGCATAGATTACACTTGGTGACAAGGAAGAAAGATGCATTTGGTTTAATATTTTATTTCTTACCCTTGCAAACCCCAGCACTTGAGACCATGTGTCCCTAGATATAGCTTTATAATGCTAAGCCTGAAACAAATATTTGAAAATGAATGGTTAGAAGCAACATAGAATTATAATTTGTAATAGACAATTCAAGACTGACTTAAATAGTATTCCTATTTGCACTGTTCTCGTATTCTAGCAAATTGTTCTGTCTCACTTTCAATAGTACCAACTTCAAGTTTCAAATCAATCTTTTCGCCGCTTGTTCCTTTGCGTTTCTAAATGCTTCATTCATTTACCAGTCATCTTTTATCTAAATTTTAGTGGAAAATATGAATGCATACCCTTACACGGGCAGGTTATCACTTAAACCTTTAAACTAATAATTATATCAATTAAGAGTTCAACAATAATTAAGGGTGGGGGGATATTTAAACCCATGACCTATTAATTATGAATGTACACTTATACTTATTGACCTATTACTCTTGTTGGTGAATCAGATAGTCTAAATTGTTTATACAAATATTAGTATATAGATTGAATTGTCCCCTTAGAACTGAAGGACATAGTAGTACAACCTATAGAACATATTTTGTTCAAGTAAGGTTGAAAAGTATACACATTTAATTGATAACCTATAAATTGAATTTTCCCTGAAGTTCGATTGAACGAAGTGTCATGTGGATGTCAATGACAAAAACTAAAGATTAAAATTAAAAATACTTAAATTTCAAAGATAAAATACATATGTATGGAAAATATAGAAGACAAAACTTGTCAAATTCCCAAAAGAGCTACCTTGTACATACTTTTGTGGTGATAATAATGCGTCATATCTATTCTTTATCGTTTCTTTCTCATTTGTTAAATCATCATTTTTTTTTCCTTGTTATGTATTTTTAGAAAACATTTATTACATAATTGCATTACTTATGTGACATTATTATTATGGTGGGAAGTATGTACAAGGTGGGTACCGGGGAAGTTGACAAGTTTTTCTCAGTATGGAAAGGAAATCTGTAATAAAACAAATTAAGAAATCCAAACAATAGCATTAGAAGAATAGAAGGAAACATTCAATTCGAAATTGATAGAGAACACACAGATTCACTAGTTTTACCCCCAAAAAATGGAATCAAAGCTGTCACTCTGCATTTCAAGTAAGTAACAGCAACGCATATGAATATCATAACCTAATAAGCCAAATTCCAGAGAAACATAACGTTGCGAGGAAAAGAGAGCACATAAAACGGGGAATCGAGCAAGAATCGAAGTGCAGGAAATGAAGATGGGGAGAGAAAGATGGAGAAAACTGACAGTAACGATCGTGATGTTCATCGTGCTAGCCCTAGCTTCTGGTAATCTCCGGTCCTCGCGATTATCTGAAAGTAGAAGAAATCAAAATAGAGAATAATGTTAGAAATTACTGTGTGTTTACAGGATTGATGGTGACGGAGGCGGCCGGAAGTGGAAGGGTTTGCTACCGGCGGAGCAGGAGCTTCAAGGGAGTTTGTTCGTCGGAGACGGAATGCGATTGCGACGGATATTGCATCCATGGAGCTTGCATTTGTCCCATGCCTTGCTAACTCTTTCTCTTTATGTTTTATGTTCATTAAATAATCTGCTGCTATTTGGATTCCATTGTAAGCGGTTAAGCTCGCACAGTATAAGTATTATTATGTCGCACATCAATTATTAACATATTCTTCTATATTTTTCTTAACTTCAATTTTAGTGTTCTAAATTCTAAGGCCTTAAATCGCTCATCAATGATGACATTACGATTATGATTGAAACAAAAAAACCATCTAAAATTTGTAGGTTTAAATCTAATTCAACAAAAAAAATATATATATATATATACCGAATGGGTCGGTGTCACAATTAGTTATATGATTTGGTGTTAATCCATTTCTATTCGACGGTTACGATTCAATCCCTGAAATCGATATTTGTAGTCTCCTTTTTCCAACTTGTACTAAAAAAATATTTATATATATAGTATCTATATTTTGAATATAATAACTTAAAAAAATATATATTTCATAGCAAAATATTTATATTTTCATTGTTTTCAATTAAGTTTACTCTATATTCAACTAATTTAACTTAATTGAAGCTATAAGTTTCTTTATTCAAGTCAATTAAATTATCAAGTGAATCATCAATTTCACTTGATTGAAGATAATCAAGTTATCAATTTCATGTAATTAAAGTCATCAATTTTATACTGTCAAAAAGAAAAGTCGTTATCAATTTTATTAACTTGATTGAAGATATCAATTTTTACTATATTTGAAAATTTTTTCTAAAATTTTGATATTCATGAAAAATCCACATATAAATGTGTGTATTTCAAAATTAAAATAACATGTAATATACATATTGCAAACTAAAAAAAAAAAAAAGGAAAACCAATATATGAATATAATATAGAAAATTAAAAATAGTAAATATAAACCGAAATAGAAATCCAGTCAATACCATAATCACGAGTTTTATCCCAAAATCGGTATTTGACATTTACTCTCATTTATTTGAGAACAATAGTATCTCTTTGCAGGATTTGTAGTCTCACTCTCCCAACTTGTACTAATAAAATAAAATAATAATAATAAATTTAAATATAAATCTTGCTAAATTTAATATTCATGACTAAAATAATATATGAATATAAATATGGTAAAAGTAAAGGAAAAACTTTTTGGTTAAAAAAAATTGCTGGATTAAACGAGACTCAAACACTCGAACTTCGATCTGCCGTGAACCTCATTGACGACCATAACAAAGAACAAGTTATTATTGTTACTATTATTTTTTGAAATCTAACAAAGAACAAGTTTGAGTAATGGGAACAAAGATTAATTTTTCAAAAATATTTAAAACAGACTAAAAATCAGAAACAAACTTTTTTTTTCTCTCCATTGTTTGATCACTTCCAACTTTTTATTTTTCTCCCACCCTAAACACGTTTGATGTCTTCACAATTTCTATGTGTTATCCTGGCTAAGAATTCTCAATTAAGATTAATGCACATGCAAATCCTACAAGCAAAAAATCCACCAAGTTTCACTCCACTGGTTAAGAGATATGTGAACAAAAACAGTCTCGCTGAATTCAACTAAAAAATAAAACTATACAGGGGTGTTTGTTTGTCCTATTTAAGGAGGATCAATCTTGGATGATTTAGATTGAAAATTTATTAACTCTTCCTTGAAAAACTACATCCAAACGAGTTTTTATGACTACTCAAAATAATTCATTATTTTTACTATTTAAAATAACTCAATCGCTCATTTTCAATCATTCTTTTTTTAACTACTCAAAATAACTACTTATTTTAAATTTATATCCAAACAAAATTTTGGCCACAAACTCTCAATTTTTAACTACTCAAAATAACTCCACATCCAAAATAGTGTCTAAACAAAAGAGTGGTCCAGTTTGGAACGTGGACAAAAATATTCAAAATAGTGTTCAAGTTGAAATCCCAGTACATTAGGTAATAATAAAAACAAACAGTAAATATTCCATGCAGCAAGGTATAGAAATAAAAACACAAGAGGGAAGAGAGTGGGTGTTCACAGTATTATTACTATAAAATCTCCACTTTCCCACCATGATTGATATAACAAATCCAACAAATAAAATGTCTTCATGCCTTCTTCCCCCTCTTTTATCATATTTCCCCAACCAGAGGGTACTCAAATCACACCAAGATTAATACTAATAATCCCAAACTAGATGCGGTAGCCAATCGTCATCTTATTTTACTCGAATCATTATTCGGCTGACTACTGTGGATTATGCCATTTTCGTTCAGATATTCAACAAATTCATCGATGAGGTATGGCCAAGCCCCTTCCGCGTCGTAATTGGATAGTGTAGGCTCCACGGTCTACATATCAAGACAGGTAAGAAAGAAGTTAGAACAATAAATGCATGGCATGAACTACAGGCAAGCAAGACATCAGCACCAACATAGCAATGGAGAATCCCACCATTGCCCCCAACAACCCTTGCAAACTTTCTTGGGTGGAAGGGAAACAAATGGAGGGGGGAGATTTAATGGTTCTAGAACAATAGTAAGGACCAAAACAGTTTAAGTTTAGAGACTAAAGTTAACATTTTAAAAGTTTGTGTAAGTTTCTGAATCTTAAATATTGTCTTCATGACTTTCAGAAATAAAATTTAATTTTCAGAAGTTCATAAACTAATATTAGTTTTGAGGCATTCAAACTTGTTGTTTAAAATTTCATTCTTACCCTTGCAAACTCCAGAAGTTGAGACCATGTGTCCCTAGAAATAGCTTTATTATGCCGTGCCTGAATTTAGAAGGAAAAAAAAAAAGATCAAAATATAAATAGACAAATAAATAATTGAGAATGTACCATAAGAAGACAGAACAAGCAACTCTGACTTGGCATTTCTAACCGACAATTCAATTTCTAAAGGCTTTTTCTTAGTTGTGTGGAAAAGGGAAGACCTTCCATCTCTGCGGCAAAAAATATGTAATTTTCTCACATTCCTCAGCAGAAGGATAATTCTACTGACTAAATTTTTGCAGGAAAAGTCCTCCCTATTGCACATTGTATAAAAAATTTCAGGAAAACTATTGGCAAACAAGAAAACACATAGTGTTATCTCTATGCATCCATAAGAAAAATAAGTTTCTTGAGTCAAATTTCAGTCTTATAAAAAAAACCTATTACATAGGTCATACCAACAACACGAAAGTTCGTCATTTACAAATAGACAGATTAGCAACATTACCTGCAAGAACTGACACCAGTGGTCAACCTGGGGCCACTGCTTTTCAGCAAATAGTAACTGCCACATTCCAATTGCAGTGTCCAATGCTAAAGATTTTTGCCCCTAAAACACATAAATCCACTTTAGAAGTCCATGCATTAGACAACACATATATCCACTTTAGAAGTCCATGCATTAGACAGACACTGTGCTGCTATCTAACACACATGCCACTGAAGATAGAAAAACAGTAGTAAATAGATCCTCCAGAGAATATTTAAACCAAGCACAGAGTACCTTTTCTTTTGCCCAACCAAATGCGAAGTTGTAAATATCACGGAACTTTTCTGGACAGACATGAAATTAACATAACAAAACAGCGAGAAAAAAATTACACAATTTTAGTTTCCAACTATAAGCAAGGGATAAAATAAGCTACATAAGAATACATACGTTCGTCTTTCAACTCAGAGCGCATATGAGGTATCCTTTCTCGGAACCTCTCCAGAGAATCTACCCTGCCATCAGAAATTGAACATTGATATATTACAAAAATAATTTTGATTCCATGTACATTATTCTCATCCAGAAGAATATAACTGCAGACAATTAGTTACCCTAGTGCTTGTAATCCACCTATAAACTCCTGTTTTGAAAACTCACACATGGTGTTTGCCTTCATATGCCAAGAAACAACCAGCTGCAGGTTATTGCAACAGTATACGAATTATTTATTAAGAAATGCTAATGATCAGAAGATTTGCACAAAATCAGTAATAAACTGAGATTCTAAATATTGACTAGATCCACATCAGATCTATAATTGTTCTACTAAATGATAATATGAAATTGAAACAATTAACTTCAAGGGTGAAAGAAGCAGTTAAAGGGACCTTGAAGTTATTTATGTCAATGCCTCTATGAAGCTACTAAATTATAAAAGGGGGAATGAGAATTTTGCTAGCCCATTGCTAGCCCGTCTTAAATATTTTACCCACCAAGATGAAGCTTAACAAGAGTAAACCTCTCAAGAGAACTGTCTATAATTTAGCACTCACTAAAAGGAATGTGTGCATGTCTAGAATCTAGATCCCTCTAGAAAAATGATAGATAGCATAAAGTATTGATTTAATTTATACATAAATGCCTTGTTTAGCAACAATTATGTTGAAAAGCATACCATAACTATATCTTGAGGATCCACCTGCAAAAAATGTATATAACGTCAATTCAATAGGTAGAAATAACTAGAACAGCAAAGTTAATAGTCAAGTAGTAATATAAATAGCCATCAACTCATCAAGCACATAAATATAGTTGGACACATAAATTGCCTACCTGAAGGTCATTGCAGAGCAGTGAGATGCCATCAGCCAATATCATATCGACATATGTATCTGCCAACCATGTTAGGTAAGAAACTTTATTACTTCCATGTTCATGGAAAATCATAAACTTTGTCACCATGGGTTCACTACTCTTTACATTTATCAGAAATAAAAGAAATCTAGTAGTGATAAACATATAAAAAGCTTGCCTTTATATCTGTTTTTTCTTTTTTTTTAATTTTGATGAATATTCATGCTTAGTGAAAGAAACTTTGTTACTTCGATGTTCATAGAAAACATTAACTTTGTCGGGGTGGTATAACTACTCTTTACAACTTATCAGAAAGAAAAGGAATCTAGTAGTAATGAACAAAAATAAAGCTTGCCTTTATATCTATTATAAAGCTCTTCCAAATGTCTAGAGTCAGTGAATGCTTTAATTTGGGGTTGACTGTAAAATACATCAATAGCTCCTTCAAGATGCCACTCACTAGCCTTCAAGGTCTGATGAGCAACCTTTTCACTGCATGATCATAAAATATCAAAGTCAATGAAAATATAATACGAACAAAATTTCCTTATTCATGCTTATGTACCTTTATATAAAAGAAAACTACAACACTAGTTCACAAGCAGCAAAAGCATTTTTTATTAGTTTTACTCACTATTCTTTATTATTGATTCCCAAAAAAAGGAACTCCAAATCCATTTTCATCTGAAGGAAATAGTTCTGTAATCTGTTTCCTATATACTTCTATAAGTGTCAGCAGCGCATTCCCATTAGAAGAAAAAATGGGGGAAATCTCTCTACATTTTGAATAAAATATAAAGGGGTACCACTTAAATGATTAGCCATGAAAACTAATAGAAAAGTGAACTAATGAACTAATCCAAAGCATACAAGTCAACCATCTTCATCATTTTCTGAAAGCGTAGTAAGAGAAATAAAGGAAGAAAAAACTAGTCATTTTGATAAGTGAACAGACCCTTCCTCTGACCCTTCTCTTCTTAACTTCTTTTTTATAGGAAACAAAAACTTCTCTTCTTCACTTTTGTATTTTGAGATTATTTAAAATGCTCGAATAAGTTTCATGTTTTCACTTTTAAAAGTTGCAACGTGTTGTTTTAAATCAATTTAAGATCAGCTTGCAAAAACAAAGCAAGACTATTTGGATTAACAAAAAAATAATTATTTTATAGGAGATACAAGGAGATAATTTAAAAAATGAAAAGAAAAATGACAACATATAGGTTTAGGTGTGAAGAATCTTTTACTTTATATATTTGTGAGTGTATAGGCTACCTTACGTGTGGAACAGTTGTCTGACCCTTCTACATTTGGTTGTCAAAATAACTTATAGGAAATTAATTCCTAAGTTTGTGGTCATCATGGATTGAACTCATAACCTCTAACTCTAAGCAATTGTGATTTACAAATTACAAGCCTCTAATTTGACCACTATGCCCGGTTAGGTTTGAAAAAACTATGTATGTCATGTATACTTTCTAATATCTTAATGGGTTCAAATATCATATTTGCAAAAGGCCCTACTCCTTAAGGTATGTTCATGACCCACCTCCACTAATACTAGAGGAGGCTTCGCCTACCCTGGAGCTACATCAGAAGATGGTGTCTTAACTTATTAAACAAACTTTTGTTATGGTTTCCAAGATCTTGCAAATCTATCTTTAATAACTATGACAGCTAACCCCTCCTGTTACTAATGCTAAGTGTTAACAGCGTTTGAACGGAGAGTGTACCAATTAAGTCCTATAATGTTTAGTGATCAAAAAACATGAGAGAATTCAAATCCCATGAAACAAAGTGATACAATTCTCATTCAAATCGAGTTTTTAATATTCTAAATAGGATGAAAATAAACCGTTTCAACAAAAAAAAAAGGAAAATTGGGAAATCAAAACTTTGCTCTACTGTACCCGAGATAATCACACTCGCCCCTAAGCTAGGCATCGAGTCGAACCCACCATTTCTACAATAATCCACATCTACATCTTACTTAATAAGTCCATATCAGTTGACTGACTTCTTAGTCTATTCTCTTTCCACACATAAGGTCAGTCTTCGCTTAGCAAAAGGAGATCAACAGCAAACAAACGGGATCTTAATGCCACAAAGTACTTAACTTAAAAGAAGGTTAAAGGAGTTCATTTACGTACCTTGTACCAGTTACAGCCATAAACTGCTGGAGTTTATCTCGGTGTCCTCTGCTTAGTTTATGCTGTACATAACAAATACACACAAAGACGTTTACATGTTTTGGGTATAAAAATAGTATAATATATGGTTGCTCCACGCATCAAACCGCAATCGCAACCAATAAAATCAGCGATCAGAAACAAAAATCTCAATCAGAAATTCCATGCAACCGAAGGAACAATAATTCATCCAAATCCCCCGATTAAGACAATATAAAGTGCAGAGTCTTTGGATAACAAATATGATGGAGAAAACAATGTAGTTAACATTAATCCCGGCTTCGGAACCTCAAATTATGAGAGAATTCAACAACAAGAACCTTCCACAATGAAAAATCAAAGCGTGAATGAATGTAACAATTGAATTAACAATAAGCGAAGAGATGACGAACACTAACCATTTTGGAGGTCGTGGAATCAAGCTTAGAACAGATAAATGGAAATCTGAGGGTAGATTTGGCTTAAGGCTTCTCCGATTCTGGAGAACCCGAGAGAGAATTCTAGGGTTGATTCTGTAAGCTCTCTTTCTCTCTCTCTCTCTCTCTCTCTCTCTCTCTCTCTCTCTCTCTCTGTAGTAGCCAGTGTGACTTCGATTCTGTTTTTTGTATTTTGTATTTTATTTATTACAAGCGATAACTAAATAAAAACATTTATTTCCAACCATTGGGTTGCAATGTAATGTACAGCTAGGTAGATCATAAATCTATAATTTTGATTCGAATCCAAAACTTTTTGATAAAGGGATATAATGTTTTTGTTGACCGATTGATAACTTCTGTTTTTTTTTATATTTAAATATAACTTATAACTTGTAGGTCATTAGATTTAACAATAAGTTATTAGAGATTTATTCGTGTTCATAAATATTTGTTTTGTTTTTAAATTTAACGATAATTAGATGAACAATTTTAACGTTTTACTTTGTGATCATCAATACATAATTGTGTTAGTTGAGTGTCAACATAAATAGTATCTTAATTGGCATGATGTCAACGATCACGAGTCTTAATTTCTTATATTTTTCACTTTAACTGTCGTTAAACTTTTAAAATAAGAATAAATTATGAATGAAAAAAATAATAGTACCTCAATCTATATTGTCTATAAGCAAAAGACATGTATTTTAATATTTCCATCTCTATGGTTCTTCAACTACATAAAAAAAATGTTATGTACTACAACTATGAATTTAGATTTAAATATTCTATATTGAGTTTTGGTTGTCCAATAATTTAATAGTAGTATAATATAACAAATAAGAGTATGGTTTTTTTTTTTTTAACTATCGTGGAGTGGGCTAGTAGACTAGTAGACTAGAGTCTTGGAGAATTAAGAGATTATCGATTCAACTCATGTTGACAACCTACTTATAAATTAGACCTGTAATTTGGTACAAATAGTTAATAATGTAAAAAAACGTGAAAATATGATGTCACTTGTTTGTTTGTCTATTCTTGCTACAAACTCAAAGAAATGCTACAAACTCGAAGAAGTTATCGCCATTAAAGTTTATGTAAGGATGTAAAATACGAACTCATGATATTTTAGTAATACACAATTACAGACAAGACTTTTATAAATAACAAATACCTATTATTATCCAATTAAATGCAAATAGTTTGTATGAGTCGAAAAAATGCAAATAGTTTGTAAAAATATTAATAGGGGATAAAAAAAACTTCTTATATTTCCATTATCAAATTTAATTAAACCTAGGAGTTGAGTGTTTCCAACAAAATCTTAATCTTTATTATCTGATTGCTTATTGTTTTATATTTATATATGGAAATAGTTTATTCTTATTTTTATTTATTTTAAAGATAATTTAAGGTGGCAATTTCAATAGTTATTTTATTTACAACTTTTTTTTATCGGAATAAAAGATATATAGGTTAGATTGCTTAAATGAATAGATCAGAAAAATTTTATTTGATAATTGACTAACCAAAAAATTTTGTCGATCTAAACAATTTTCATAACTCAATTCTTTTTTTTGTTTTTTGTTTTAATGTTTTCATAACTCAATTCGAACAGGACTATGTACACCCTTGTAAATATTGACTTTAAAAATTTTTAAAAAAAAAAAAAAAAAACCTGGTATGGCAATGTTAGGCAACTTATCTTAAAATAGGGGCAAATAGGCTATTTATGCAAAAATGGAGGGTCTTGGCGGCAATTTTGGTATACTTGTAGAATTAGGGTTTTAGTTTTAGGTCGATTGGCCGAAGTGCTATTTAAACACATCGCAACTACAGCATAGCCCATTCTCAGATCGCTCTTTTCTTCTTCGTTATCAATTCCTTTCGCAGCCGCATTATGGTTTTTTGCATTCTTTTTCGTATTATTTATTTGTCGTATGCTTAATTATCCACTCCATGTTTTGTTCTTTGAATTCATGTGCAAATCGATTGTTCTTGTTTTCCAGATTTACCGTAATTTTAAACCTTCGGATGTTGATTTTGTTTGATTTGATAGTTGCAGTGATGATGAATTCATATACCATCAAACTTTGAAATCTCTGCCGAGCTTGTTGATGTAACCATGAATTTTTCTGAGCTTTTCTGATTTGCAAGAATTTTGCACGATTTCGAAATTTAGGGTTTTCGAACTTTGTTCCTTTCATATCGAATTCAAGATTGGCAACGGCAATGAATTAGAGTCGCTGATGCGATCTTTTCCGTGGCGTCATCAGCGCTTAACATTGCCAATATGGATTTGGGGCCGAGATTCTGGCACTTTCCTTTATCTTTCTAAGGCTTGTGCATTTAGGTGCTCCTACATTTCTATTATCCAATGTTTAGATACATTATGCTTTTTTTTTCTTTATAGAATTTTGTTGATTTTGATTTTATCCGTGTCAACGAATTTCGATAATGAATGATTGATCTGGTTTAGTTGAGAAAAAGTTTTCATAAGGGAAAACTCTTATTTTTTAAAAAAACTGGAAAATTGGAATTTTGGTTCCTTATACTTGGGCACCGCTAGCCCGTTACTAGATTGTTGTACTGAGATACTTTAAAGAGTATTATAGTTTTAGGTGCTTTTCAACGGTGTTGAACTAGGTATCTTTCAAGGATTGCTTTGTAGTCTTTGGTCTCAACCGTTGGGCTGTACCAAGACGGACAATATTAAGAACCAACAATTCAAGCATATGCAATGAAGTTTCAACTTTTTCTGAAATGTTTTTCAATCCAAGGAACATATGTATGTGAAGACTCGCACTCACTTGATTAGAACACGATGAAGCTTGTCGACTTTGAATTGAAGCTGTTACCAATTTGTTAACCCCTAACCCTAAGATTGCTTTTGCTACAAGGAATGATGTAAATTTGTTTCATTATTTATGTAGAGAAATTACTCGTGGCCCATTTTTCATCATTGGAATAAATTGATTGGATTTGTTTAAACATTGGGCTCGATGAATGAATTGAATCTGGAGTTATTAATGCTAAAAAGATCTCATCACAAGCAAACTAAAATTATAGCAAAAAATGAAGACCTAAACTCTAATTATTTTTAAGCCAGGGATTGGGTGTTAGAAAGAACTTATTAACTAAACGAAAAAAAAAATGACAACTCTATCATTCCAACAGATGAATTGCGCTAATTTGGGGTTAGATGTTGATTGGAAGGAGAATGTTGCATAATTTAGGGTTAGGGATATTAAAAACAGGAGGGAAAGCATTCTTTGTGGAGAAGAGGGAATAAATTGGCGTTCAATCCCATGAAAGTTGATTATTACGAGTATTATTGTGACGAATTTGATTGATTTACTTGCTTTTGAAAATGCAATTTTTTTTTTTTTTTTTTTATATTTTTATATCACCCAAAAATATATTGTCAATTTTGTTTTTGTTTTTGTAGTAATTAGACTGAATTTGGAATGAGTAATTAGTTTTTAGTATTTAAAAAAAAAAGGATTAGAAATAATTTATTTTAAATAGTTAGAAATAAAAAGTTATTTTTAACAGTAATAATAAAAAGTTGTTTTGAGTAATTACAATAATTTGTTTGAATCTAAATTTTTACAGATAATTAATAAATACTCATTTTAAACTCTCCATAAATTCAACAAACACCCGGAGATGTTCCCCAACCAAGAGACATCCTTAATGTCAAATAAAAGGTTACTAAATTAGAGACTTGGGAATACAAATAGCATCTAAGATTACTATCAGAATTCAATTTACCACCTCCTTCCAGAGCACAATGATGGTAATATATATTTTAAAGTTAGAAAGAGACAGCTTTTTAGGATTGAGTTTCGAGATCTATTACTACAAGATACACAAGTAAAGCTAATATATGTCTCAAAAAAAAAAAGAAAAAAAAGCCAAGCTAATATAATTAATACAAGATGTGAACCTAGCTTTGGTAAATATGAAGGTAGCTTTGAACAAACAATCGGTCAACATCTCAAACCTATCTAAAAAAGCCTGGGAATACAATTCCTTAAATGAGAGCAAACTATAGTGAATGGCTAAAGTCATTCAAATGAAATAAAACACAAAGCCAGAGAGCATATATATTATATATTCCATGCCATGGCGAAGACTTCAGCGCCCACGGTAGCCATGGCCGTGGCCGATAACAAGATCTTCACTCGCAAGTTTGCTTCCTGGGAGATCAACAAAGGTTGTAAAATGAAAATATTAGGATCAATGTTTTGGTTAAGAACTATGTTCACATTTTGAAACACATTTCCAGTCTATCTCTATAAATTTTAAAAATATGTTTACATTTTGTGTCTTAGTTTGTACTAAATTTACGAAACCAACTTTTATTCTTCAAATTTATTATAGGGACCAATTTTTATTTTGAAACAAAAACATAAATTGATCTTTTAAAAATTTAGGAATTAAGATGGAACAAACTTCAAAGTTTATGGACAAATTGGACTTTTAAAATTTCCAGAACAAAAATGAAACAAATATCAAAATTTACGGACCAAAATGATATTTTACAAAGAAGTAATAATAATAAGTTTTACGAACCCTAAATGCAAAAAACCTTGCATTTGAGTTTTTTTGTTGTTGTTATAACTAAAAAAAATAACATTTACCAATCTTTATAGTAGTTTTTTTAAAGAATATTCCTACTTCAACTATGCTATCTCTTTTATGAATATTCGTATCTTCTATTTATATATATAAATAAAAATCCCGCGTTTTAAAATGCCTAGAATCCAATAAATTATTGTACCTTAGTGTGCCTTGAGCGTTTTAATCTCTTAGTAAGAGGATGGTGAAAAGGGACAGACAGTTTACCTAGTAACATCAAACGAATAATGTACAGGATGAAATGAGCTGATGAAGAATCAAAGAGGAAGCTTGCCCAGGTGCTTAACAACCGCAACACCTTTGAATTCAGGTTTCAAGTACTTCTCATACGTGACTTTCAGCTGTCCCAGTTGAGCAGACTGGTGAAATTTCAAGATCATCTCAGCACATTCTCTATAAAACAAAGACAAGGATTAGAATGTGCAGGTTTATATGTTACCAGCTGCCATAAATCTCAGGAACTACCTTAGTTCGGACACTTCATAGCGCGTATGTTTAATTAGTTGTGGAGTCCAGTATGGACTTATCCGTAGCGTACACCGTGCGACAAATAGAGCCGATGCACATAACAACGATGGCTTAAAACTAAGAGCTTCATATTCAACCAAGGCCAGCTCAATCAAGTAAAATGATAAGTGTTCAAGCTGTAGCAGAATTTAGAGCAGCACATGACTATAAGAATTGGTTTCTTTAACAAAAATATATAGTTGATAGTTTATAGAGGCTTCCAAACCTGAGTGTTACTAGACTGAGCAGCCTTGAGAAATCTTAACATGAAAACATATGGAGTGGGCATGTTCAACCGAAACTTCAACTTCTTCAAAATGAGTGCTTCCTGGAGGGAAATCAAAACGTACAAATAGGAGTAAGTTTTAAAGACGTAAACGTAATGTGATGAAGTTGTTTCTGCATCACAGCTATGCTTAATAGAAACAAAACTTAATGCCAAACGGATATTCGGTCCAATATAAATGAAATTGGAATATGATTCAAGGATATTTAGAGGTACCATCTTGACCATAACATATTTAGGGAGGGGAGTGGTTACCCTTATTTCAAAAAACTTTTATAAGATAGATGGACTATTTTAGATGGAACTCCATCCTATATAAAAGTAAGAAACGTCAAATGCTACAAAATTTGTAGTATAAAATACCAATACTCTCTAGTCTCTACGACCATAACATTAAAACAACGAGAGGGACGACAAGAATAAATGGTCAAACCAGTTGACCAATACAGTCTAGTCTGTCTGGCTAACTAGTATAGGTTAGTTCAATCTGATATGATTTTAGTTGGATTTTAGTCTCAGTTTGATGAGCTGTCAATAGGATCTCTCGAAGAAAAGAATAAGACGGCATAAATAAAATAAAAAAGCCAACACTTTTTCAGATCGAGCAACCATGGTTACAACAGTTGAAATTGATTGGTGAAAGATAACATTTTTTCCTGGATCCTCAACCAACCACTTTTTATTTTTATTTTTTGACAGAAAAACGTTTCAACCAACCACTTGAAAGGTTGATTATAAGACCAAGAGAGCAAGATCAAACTGCAGAGAATAAATATTCAACATTACCATTTGTAGCATTTGCTCTCTTGAGTAGGACTCAGCTGAAATGCTAATTAGATCTTTAACCTGTTTCAAATGGACACCACAATTCCAAATCAGACTATTTTTCATTAAGCAAGCATAATGTCAGAATAGATAAAATCAAATATTATAGTATTTACCCTTGGATGCCAAAAATCTTCATATTTCGATGCCAATAACAGTGCAGTAAGACCAACTAACTGCATTTCATTCTTCTTGATCACGACTTGGGAGAGATACCGATCAAACAATGTAACAGAGAGAAATAGTGTTTCAGGCATCAAGTCAAATTTGAAGTGTACCTACGACCAAAAAAACATAGATACAGTTCATAGCACAACATATCAGAGAGTCAGATAGGTAGGTAATAGAGGAAAAAAAATATAGAAAAACAGAAAATCTAAAAGATGAATAAGTACTTCAATCAACCAGTTGATCAAAATGCCTCGCATATGGTGGGTGATTTCTTCTTGTATTGATAAGTAATTTGAAAGAGATGAACTTTGTGCCTGAAATTAACAAATTTAGTTTGTTAAATACAATACTTGGCAGTTCTAAGTCAAAGATAAATCATAGGAGTAGGCGTCAAGATAAACATAAATAAATGAACCTTGCAAAATAAAACAAACTAAATATGCAACTGATAAAATCTGCTTGTGAAGCAGTGAAAGCCTACTCTCTAAAGCACTTCAATATAGCAAATGAAAGCACACAAAAAAAAGATAAGAGAATACTCGAAGGTAATACCTGCCAATTCTTTTGATAAGAATAACAAAGCTCACCTCTGTAACCCAATAATAATGATATATTTCCTCAACATATTCAGAAACCTCCATTTGGTTGTAGTCATTGTCAATACTTGGTAGGTTAGCTATCTCCGCAACGTCAGCACATTTGTCCAGCAACTACAAAATGGTGGCAATAACAATATAAGTTCAAAAGAAGGTACAAGCGTGGTATGCTATAAATTTTAATCTCACCTTTGCTCCAGCGACCAACAAGGATGTATACGATCTCCTACGACCACCCTTTTTCCTGAAAGTGAAATCTGTACTTGTGCTTGGATTACAAGTAGGCTCAGATGCATCCTTTCCTTGAATGGACTCATTAGTTGTATCCTCAAAAAGACGTGCCGAGGGTTCCACAATCTTGGATGATGATGCAGTACTAGAAATCGATTTGATTATGAATGATGCATGTTTGGATTTTGGTGCCTCTTGAATACCAGAAGCCTTCTTCGTGGTCCTTACAATGGGCTGGAAGGTGATAACGTAAAAAACTTCAGAATATACCCTCTAAAGATATGTGCATATAACGGAACAAAAACACATATTACTACCGGCAATTGAATTGGCGAAGGAAAAAAAAGTTTTATGCAGCAGTGAACAGAATCAAGAATCTATTGAACACGCTGCATAAAAACATATTGATGCAAATGATAAGTAATACCTTACTAGACTTTTTCGACAGTGGATTTGTGTCCACCTTGGCTTGACCCCTGAAAGTCATTTACCACAGTCAGAATCTCCAAAATAAACTTTCCTACTTGCTTAAAATTCAATCAGCAGAAGCATATATGGCTAACAACAATTCCTTACAAAAAAAAATTATTATGAGGAAACGTTAGAAATTATGTTAACAGACCCAGAAAAGTATCTGAGGAGATTATGGTAATAGGAATGACCGAGAACTTGCAGAACCCAATCATCATTACATTTTAAAGCTATTCATGTTCCTTGAGGAATAGAACCCCAATGATGTATTATGTATGTAATATAACACTAATAGTAATCCATATGACTGAATAGATAAACAAACATACATATAAAGCAATTAAAGAGGTTAGCTTATTAGCATTGTGGTTAGAACTGTACACGTAAAAACAAAGAAAAAGGCAACTATTACAACACATTGAAACAAGCTGTTAGGAAGTATTGAGTTATAAAAGTGCTAACATGACATTGAAGCCACCGCTGACTCGGTAATTCCAAAGTTGACTTCTGGTATTTTTTGTCTGGGCTGCTGCATTCTTGCCAGACTTACCTATAAATGGGAGGAAAAGCTCAGTCCTAACTTGGCTTGGTCTGTCATATGAAGCTAAAAAACAATATGAATCACAAAAATCTGACTTCTTACTCAAACACCCTTGAGATCTATTGGCCTTTTCTGTCTTCTCAGTATTATCCTGAAAGTAGAAAATAAGAACTTATTAGAAATATGCCTAAAAAATAATAGGGAAATTGATTCCATTCTATACTATAATCTGGTGACCTACAGCTTTTGTTTTGGGAGCATTAGTCTGGTTCATCCTCTTTAACATCGGTAAAGATCTCCTTCAAAACAAGAGAGGAACGACCAATAGGATTAAGTTGAGTCGTACATATTTTTTATAACAACAAAGAGGGAAAAGACATTTCTTAAGCATCAAACCTTGTTTGCACTAGAGAGATCTTTTTAGTTCTCCTGAGAAATAAACAAGAGTTCAACATAATTGATAAAACTTATTAAAAGGTCTTAATCTAGAAATTTGTAAACTAAAAGGCTCTTCATAAATGCCTATTTGAAGAACAAAATTATAAACTATGCAACTTTAAAACTTCTAATCAAGGTTTGAGTGGAAAATAAAATTTTAAAACCTGGCATTTACTGTATTGGAATTGCAGCATGGACCATCTGTTTTGTTTCTTTCATAAACCGAGCAACCTTTTGAATCTCTAACACGCCCTAAAGATCAAAGTAGGTCAATACCACATGATTAATTATAAAAACTAGAAGAATAAAAAAAGCATGACATAGAAACCTTTTTCTGAAGCATGCAAGTCACCTGCAGCGTCCCCTGCATTCTTTACTGTTTTCCCCTATTTAAGTACCACACAAGCATGGTGAGAAAGTTTGGTTACTGATATAAAAATGTACTTTAAATTCTCCTAGAGAGACAAAGAGACATTATTTTCACAAAAAATTACATACCAATGATCTCCTAAAGGAGACACTGACACTAGCAGTGCTAACTCTAGTCCCAGTTGAAGCCCTATAAAAACGGACAGTAACTATTTGCATCAGCTTAATTACAAAAGGAGGGAGAGGGTGAGTTATGCAAAGCCAAGGGAAAAAACTTATATATTGCACGTTATAACGGTGTGTAATTTCTTTAATTCTAGAAGTCCACAAGTATACCAAAAAATGCTCATTAATTCTTTTCAACAAACAAATTTCTACTGCAACTCACTTGTTCTTCGAGCCATCTTGAATTTTTCTCCTTGAAGAGTTGCCTCGAACATTACTTACATCTGCCAGTGCTCTTCTTCCCATGCTTTTGGCCCCTGAAGAAGCAGTCTAGAACTTATAAATGAAGTAAAAAATATTGTAAATTTTCTATAGAAATATACCATCATTGTTTCTTACCAGATACTTCAATTTTCTCCGTGTCCTTCTCTGAGCGGTGCAGGCCTCCCTTAAACTAAACGTACCTCAAATGTAAAAGTTAATTAAAAAATGATCACTTCTCCTATGATCTTTTCCTACTGCTTGATTTTTTTCCCAAAATCTTAGAAAAGAAGGTCGAATTACCTTTGGTTGAATCGTATAATCTGCTGAAGGCTTTATTGTTACAGGTTTCCTACCACACAGAAAATATCAAAAAATAATAATAGTCGAAATTAGTTGAATAAATTCCATTAGCTACTCGTCAGGGGTAGCTTTTCCAATAAAATGAATGTTTATATTTATGATACATTTAGCCTAAGGATGTGACTCAACCGTGTTAAACGTTAAACAAGTTGGGCAAGCTCTTAGCTTTCGTATGACAAAAACTTTAAATAAAAAAAAATTCCCGTTTCAATACCATAAAAAATGATTATTATACATAAAAAATGTTTCTGAATGTTGAATGAGGAGTATATAGAATAGAAATAAATCGTGCGGAGAACAAATTATTAAAGGAACAGAAGTGAAATAACACTTACTTGCAACTGGAATCAGCTTTAATCTTATCTTTCTCCGTATAAACCTTAAAATTTCCCATTGCTACTTGTACCCATTGGAGAAAGGAGTCAGTTATAATTTATCCAGTACATAGCTTTGAAGAGGATTTTAAAAACTAAAAAATAGATTGGGGATATATTACCACTTCTACGGGTGCGATTATCCTCAGTAGGTAAACTCGCATCGAGGCAGACGTTAGCCTAAGTTCGAGCAAAGTATCATTTAAGAGTAATCAAGAAATATTAAAGTAGTAACAGAGCTAGTGACATTTTATATACCTTGGCAGCCACCATTACCGGCTGATCTTGATTTCCAGTTTTTATTCACTGATCGAGAAAAAAAAATAATAGTAGTAGCCAACTCCAAATCAGTCTGCTGAACATTCATAGAACATAACTCTACACTATATTACACCAACCAGAGGGGAAAATGTAGTATACAAGCGCAAACTAAAAATGGACGAGATCTAAGCAAATACTAGCAACTTGGGCAAGCTTCATTCATCCTAAACCCTAATTCTTCTTCATTAACATGAAATATAATCTATCGCGAGCATTCTAGACGCGAAAGAACAGTAAAATAGAAATGTAGAAAACTCAGATCAAGATTTGATGATTAAATAGCTATAAATAATCAAAATCAACCGTTAAAGTAGACAAAATCGAATAAAACTAAACTATGCAGGAGAATCTAAACTCGTAATTGCAATTAAAGCAAAAGGTAACTACATTCAATCGATAAGCAGATTAAAATTTGAATGAAGAAAATATCCCATGTAAAAATCCACCGAAACCCTCAAAACGAAACTGTAGGTCGAACAGAAATGAACGAAATTACACTAGAAATTAAAAACAAAACGTGAGAAAATCAAAGGCGCTAGAAGAAATCGCTTCAGTTTCAAGCAAAAGAAGACGAACACGAGGAGGATGAAGAAAGGACGTACCGGAAACAATTGGTGAAATGGAACACTCTGAAACCAAACGGGTCTGAGTTCTTCAAATAACCTCGAAAGAGACAGGTGGCTCCTATTTTTCCCAACGTCAAGGTTTTCAAAATTAAAGTGAATTTACGATGTTACCCCTGAGAAAATTGGAAAATAAAATTTAAAATAACTTGGCCCATGCAGGTTTCGAACCTGCGACCTTCGCGTTATTAGCACGACGTTCTAACCAACTGAGCTAATAGGCCAATTTGATGTATGAATTTTAGTTTAATAAAAATATCTAAATATTGTAAACATAACTGCCTCTTAAATGTCTAATTTAATATTTGTATGTTATAAAATATTGTTTCTTATTATATGTTTTTTTTAAATCAAATAATATCAATTAACTTTCTTCTATAAATTTAAGAAATAGATTCTTATTGTATTTTATTATTATGATGATGATTATTAAATTAATTTCATCCAAATTAAAACTCTAAATTTACAAAAACATATCAATTTTAAATTTTATTTAAAGTGAAATGATTCAATTAGATATTTAAAATTTCGGAGACAACAAATCTTGAAAGTATAGAAATCAATAACATATATATTTTAATGTAGTTGTGTCGGAACGCTCGTGTAGGTTTATAAAATTTAGTATAACGACGACTTTTATTATATCTTCCTCTCGATATATATAATCATATATAATGAACATTTGATATACTTTTATGTGTATTAAAATTTGATGTTTTTGTATATCATGATATATTAATAACATAAAATCAAAATATGTATTTAAATGAAACAAACTATATTTCTTATAGTGATTATAATATCATCACTAATAGTGTAGTTAGAGACAGTTTGAATCTCAAATAACATTATTAAAAAAAGTAATGGGGTCAATTTTATCAATTATAGTTGAACTAAACAAAATTTCAAATCTAACCAAATAAAAATGCATTTTTTTCAAAAAAATAAAGAAACGCAAAATATGACTTATTATTTTTTTAAAACAAAATTTTTAGTAATAGGGTCGTGGATTAAAATTAGTATGAGTTGCCAACTAGACAAGTAATTTAATAACATTCATGTAAATTTAATAACCAATATATTTTCAATTTGAATCTTCACCTACGATTGTTGTAATTATATATAAAAATAAATAAAAGTTAGTAAGAGCTAAATTTTTTTCTTAATTATTGAAAGAATTGCTGGTACAGTTGATTATCTTGTTTGAAATTAATCTATTTCAACTTCAAATTTACGAGTTTGAACCCAATATTTACCTCTCATATATTTGAGAGGTCCCTCTACGTATAGTTTGTTAGTTTTCCTTTACCCAATTTGTACTTAAAAAAGATCTCTTAATTTAGCTTATCTTTTGAGTTTCTGTTTTTTTATGGGTGCCACTTCGTTTACACGTAGACGTCACGATGGGATAAATGTGTTTACCTATTCTTTTATTTATTTGAAAATTATTGTTTATCTTTAAAAATTAAAAAAAAAAAAAGAAATAAAATTGTTTATCCACTTTTGAAGACACATGAAAAGGACCTATAGAGTGAAAATCAAGAACACGAAACCACGATGGGTCGAGTCAAATGACTAATGATAATTTGGTAATAATTATTTGTTTGAATATTGTTATTCACGATGATTGGATAATAAATTGTTAGTTTATAAACTGGTGTTAGGTAATAGTTGATTTTTTTATTTTTTTTAATATAAGTTGTGGAAGGAGACCACAAATCCTACGAAGAAGAACTTGAATCTATGCTATGTGATGTAAGTGAACCATTGTCGCCCATTATATATTTACATTATTCCTTTTGTGTGTGGTTGTTTCATTACTAATGTGATATCCATTATATATTTACCTCATTCATTTCTTGTGTGGTTGTTTCATTATTAATGTAATCATGCTTTTATACATACAATTACATACATTTTAACTATTATTACAAGGTATATCGACTAATGCTACAATACCAAGATGTTAGGAAAAAATCTTTATAAATTAATTTATAATTAGATGACTATCATTGATTGTTTTCATAATTTATTGATAGCTTAAAGTACTTATGACTACAATAATATCTATAATTGTTTTTTGTTTGCTAATTGAGTACCATAAAAATCAAGCTATGTAAGAGATTTATCATATGCTACTATAATTTTATAATTTTAAACTATCATGAAGTGATTCAAGTAGTCAAAGAGGTCTCTGACGTGCATAAGATTATGAGTTTAATCCTCGGTGATTACACACCTAAAAATTAATTTTCTCCAAATTTTCTTGACATCCAAATGTTGTACCGTTAGACGGTATGTCCCATATATAAAAATAAAAAATTATAATTTTATGACATCGTCTATAATGAAGATAATTCTACTCAAATATTTCACCCAACATATTATTGGATAAAAAAAGTTTAAACCCAACCATTCTATGATTATTATTATTATTATTTTGAAAACTATTATTATTATTATTAATCTTCATTAAATAGAAACAATTGTTTTATCTTAAAACACTGTTTTTTTTTTTTTTTTTTTTTTTGAGAACTCTTAAAACACTGTTTTTTAGAGAGGTTTAAATGTATTTTATGTTATAATTTTTGTTTGATTGTTTAAACTTTCTAGTTAAAATGTGCAAATTCTAGTGGAATCCAATATGGGCCGATTCGATTATGACTCAGCTTGACTGTGCAATAATTGAGTTTTTATTATTAAAAACAGTACCAAACCAAAAAACACAGAAAAGAAAAGAAAAGGTGAATGGGCAACGTGATCAGCCGGCGGCATCTGTCGTATTAAAATAATTTAGCTGATGTTGTCGTATCCTATGCAACATTTACCACGCATTTGACACGGGTCATGCTTACACGGGTTAAAATCCGAGCAATACTTACTTAAAGATGAGTAAATATTTTGAAAATATTTATTTACCTTTAAAATTACATATTTTTATTTTTTTTATATATTCTTTTTTATTTTAACATTTTTCTCTTTATTAATGAAATCAATTTTTTTTTTTAAATAAAAAAAATGTTATTTTAAGGTCAAAATACTGACCCACCCTTAAATGTATTACTCTTAAAGTCTAAGTTGATTTGTTGTCGGTTTGGAATCATATTCTAAACTTGTATAACAATATTAATTTGAAATTCACCATTCAAACCATTTCAATCTCTTCAAATATGAGGATGAACATGTTATATCATTCTTTTTTCATTTTTTATATTCTCTTCTTTTTTTCATCCATATAATTAATATTTATTATTATTATTATCATCATTCAATAATACTAATATATATATATATAAATTTTTTTTTAAGATTACTAATATAAATTTATAATTTCATATATTTAATAGTCATACTCTCTCGATTTAGTGGGATATTTGCATTGCATAAAATTTGATTACAAAAATAAAATAACAAATGTTTAAGATTTAAATATAACAAATCAAACTCAATAAACATATAAATAAGAGTATGTGGTATAATTATGCTCTATTGCATTAATTTGTCCTTATTATGATATCATATACTTTCCCTTGAAATTAATGTAATATTGTTTTTTTTTAGTAGAATATAATATTGTTTCTATTAATGTAATGTTGTTTAACTTTATAATAATATACCAATAATAAAAAAATCATACATAATAAATAATAAAACAAAAGAAGTGATCATAAGGTAATATCGTTTTAACTTTATAAGAATATATTGATAATAAAAATAGTATACATAGTTATTATTGTTATAACTCCATTGTATGTTCGTTATTATTATAAAAGGATGGTTTAAATTTCATATTTTTGTATTATTATTAGTATCAATAAAATTTGTATAATAATAAAAAAACAAATTCGTATTTTTAAATATCATAAATCGTCGTTGAAAAATGATTAAGATTTAAACCGTAAACATAAATATAAATTTTTTAATAATAATCTATAATAAAAAACAGTCATGTCAACATTATTTTTCGTTTTAGTATTTTATTATTGTTTCATTTTGTACGGTAAATCAAACAATATTTTGTATTCTAAAATTAAAACCAACAAACCAAACATAATAATTATAAATTTTAGCGAATTTGATTATAATACTGAATTTCGAATAATTATAATTCAAAACCAGCAAACCAAATATATCTAAATTTCTATCTAATTTTGTAGCAACAAAATCCATATATATTTTTTTTAGTAACAAAACCCAGAACTGAACCTTACCTCTAAATAATAATAATAATAAAAATTGAGAGGAGTCAAATTATTATTATTATTTGTTTAACAGATTAAAGAATGAATTGACTAAAAAAATGTTTACAAAAGCATGCTTCATTATTCTTTACATATCTCAGTTGAATTATTCCATTTGTTAATGAACTTAAAGATCACTAGTTCAACTATTATATTCAACATTTCTAAAATCGGTAATAGAATAATGACGAAAGAAAAATATGAAGTTATCCGCGTTTATAAAGCTTCTTATTATTTTTTCTTGACCCATCTCAATTTTTTGGTTATGAATTTATTTTTTTTCGTATATATTTGTTTATACATAAAAAAAGCTTTTTTTAATAAATTTAATCAACGTCTCCCGCCTTACAAATTCTTTATTTTCATAACACTATTTATTTATTATTATTATACATGAAAATACAATTTTTTATTCATTTATTTAGTGCCCCATCATTCAAAATTTATTTATTTTTAAGAAAAATATAATACAAAGTCAATTTGATTTTTATATTTTAAAATTAAATATTTTTATTCCTGACGTTCCAACAATATTCACTATTAATCCTTGATTTAACAAAATCATTAATTACATAATTTAACATTGATTAAAATGATGATTAAATTAAATTTATATTGTAATATATTGATGAATTGATTTTTTTTTTGTTTTACTTTAATTTTATTTTTAAAGACAATAAATATAAAAGTAAATTAAAAAAACACATAAATACTAAAAGTGAACATTATTCAAATATTAAAAGAAAATGTGTTCAATTTTGAAATTTAAAGACCAAAATAAAATTATGTTCCAAATTTAGGGACCAAAAAATTAATTTTAACTTTATTTTTATCGAGATACATACCTTCATTTTTAAATTTCTTTTTTATTATTCTTTAATAGAATAAGTTTCTCTATCGTTATGTAGTTTTTGTATAAAAAAGTTAGAGTTAAAACTTTGTTTAAACGTTGATTTCAAAAAAAAAAAAAAAAACTTTGTTTAAACGTAAATTTAAAATGAGTAATTGTTTTGAGTAGTTAAAAAATGAATGATTTAAAATTAATAATTAAAAATGACTGAATTATAATAAATGAATGATTAAAAATAAGAAATTATTTTAATTAAAAAAAAAAAAAAAGTTAGTAAAAACTATGTTCAACGTCCATCTAAGTCCATATGACAAACAAACATGAAACACCCCAACACCCATTATTTAATATAATAAGCATCCCCTGTTTACGAATTTCATATCATTATTATACATAAAAAATGCATTTTTCTGATTCCTTCAATTTAATAAGCGTCTCCCACTTTAAACCCACCATGTAAGTTCCAGAACCCTATTCGGCTATTTCCTTTCTTCTTCTTCTTCTTCTTTTTTGCCGCCTGCAACTCAGCGCCACAACAATGGAGGACGGATTCGCAGCTGAACGTCTCTTCAGTCAAGGATTCTCTTACACCTATGACGACGTCATCTGTCTTCCTCACTACATCGACTTCCCCACCGATTCCGTCCAACTCGCCACTCAACTCACCCGCAACATCTCCCTCTCCATCCCCTGCGTCTCCTCCCCCATGGACACCGTCACCGAAGCTTACATGGCCTCTGCCATGGCCGCTCTCGGCGGCATCGGCATCATCCACTCCAACGCCACTCCCTCCCAGCAAGCGGCCCTGGTTCGCTCCGCCAAGGCCCGCCGTGTTCCCATCCTATCCAATCCTGTCTTCAAGTCTCCCTCCGATCGAATCGATTCCGAAGAGGATTTTGCTTCTTCGCCATTCGTTTTAGTTACCGAGTCTGGTTCCTCGAAATCGAAGCTTCTTGGCTATGTCTCGTACGCGGATTGGACTGCTCAGGGCGATAAGGAAGTTAAGATTTATGATTATATGGTTAATTCCGGGGTTTCTGTTCCGTGGAACTATGATTTAGGGCAAGTGGAGGCGTTTTTGGAGGAGAAGGAGTTGGGATTTGTGCCGTTGTTGAAGGATGGTGAAGTTGTTGATGTTGTGACGAAGGCGGAAGTTGAGAGAATCAGGAGTTATCCGAAGCTTGGCGTTGGTTCGGTTGCGGCGGATGGTTCGTGGCTCGTCGGGGCTTCGATTGGAACTAGGGAACATGATAAGGAGAGGCTGAAACATTTGGTGCAAGCTGGTATAAACGTAGTGGTGTTAGATAGTTCGCAGGGGAACTCTAGTTATCAGATTGATATGATCAAGTATGTGAAGCGGACATATCCAGAGCTGGACGTGATTGGTGGGAATGTTGTTACGATGGCACAGGCACAGAATTTGATTCAAGCCGGCGTCGATGGATTGCGGGTTGGGATGGGCTCGGGATCTATCTGCACCACGCAGGAGGTTTGTGCGGCTGGACGGGGACAGGTATAAAAGCTTTCCCTCTTTCCCTTTAACATGTTTGTGTGGTTTTTTGGTATAATTGGTTATTGTTATATCCAAAAGACTAATGTTAGTTTGAGCATGTTTGAGAGTGATTTCTCCTAAAAAGCATGTTTTTAACAGATATGACAAAAAATAGAGACCCTCTAGAAGATAATGAACAAAACATGTCTTTACTGGTTGAATATAAAGTTTAAGTTGATTTTGAATGATGAAAGATATGTTTAGGAATAAGTTTTACATTCGATTTAATTGATATTAACTCCCTACTTTTTTATTAAAACTTTTCCCCTTTCCCTCGAACATTTTTGTGTTGTTTTGGTAGCATTGGCCATTGTCCTATCCAAAAGGCTAAATTATCTATATGCTTTTTGAGCATATTCGGGAGTGATTTCTCCTAAGAAGTATGTTTTTAACGAATCAAGACAAAAAAAGAGACCCTTTAGAAGATAATAATGAACAAAACATGTCTTTAATTGTTCAAAAACTTTTTTTATGTTATGAAAATATGAAGTTTAAGTTTATTTTGAATGATTAAAGATATGATTAGGAATAATTTTTACATATGATTCTCTACATAGCTACACCTTTAAATCTAAACCTTTATTATGTATCTATCTGAACCTAACAGAATATTTATGAATCTGAGACTGGATGTTTGCCTTGTAACACACAAAATGGCAGCACTATTCTTTATGCAGTGACAGCAATCTCCTCATTTAGGGTGTGTTCGGGGCAAGGAGAATGGTAATGATTAAGGGGGGATGAGAATAAGGAGGAGAAAATGGTGGAGAATAATTATGGAGGGAATGATTATTTGTGTTTAGGGTGAAGGTAATGATTATGGAGAAAATGATTATTTGTGTTTGAGATAAAAGTAATGATTATGGAAAAAATAAAATAATGAATACGATGAGAATGAAGAATAGTGATATGATGTATGAAAAGTTGTTGGGGAGAGAATAAAAGTAGTTAGAGGGAGAATGAAAAAAAGTAATTTTTGGAGAACGTGATTATGGAGGAAATGATTCCCGGTGGCCCAAACACGAGGAATCCTCCTCATTTCCATTCGCCCTCTTATTCTCGGTGGCTCAAACACCCCTTATATGAAATGAAACTAGTGGTTGCTTTTATTGCTTCCTCGTGTCATGTGAATCCTTTTTCTGCCTCTGTCCAAATAAATGCTGCTGTAAAATTTTGCTTAAGACCTTTTATTTCACATATCAATGAGATAATTTCTTTATCAATTTTTTTTTTTTTTTTTTTTTTGGCTTAAGACACTGAAGGCAGGTCTTTCTCTGTTATTCTTCTCAGGCGACTGCGGTTTACAAGGTCTCATTAGTTGCTTCTCAAAGTGGTGTGCCTGTCATTGCTGATGGTGGAATTTCAAACTCTGGACATATTGTTAAGGCTCTAGTTCTTGGTGCATCGACTGTAATGATGGGAAGTTTCTTGGCTGGAAGCATCGAGTCCCCTGGCGCCTTCGAAACTAAGGTATTTTTTCTGGCAGTTTGCCTTTCACAAGTGTATCATTATGGTTAGTTACCGAATTATTAACAAGTAAATTACTGCTGAACTCTCCATACTAACTGCTAGCTTCTGCTTTTCTGAATGTCTCTCCCTTATATAAATGATTGATGTTCTGATTTGAGCTACTTATTCTCTTTAGCTCCTCAATACTAGATAATCTATTTTATGGAGATATATTTAAATTGTAGAATGATTCATGCTTGTACGACCTTAGTTGAACATGATACATCTGTGTCCTTGAATTATAAGGAAGGATTCGTGCTTGTATTTTTATTTACTTGACCAATTTTTTTCTTTCTTTTAGACTCAGTAAGTAAATGACTTATAGAACTATCAAAAGTTGACTTAGTAGTCAAGAAAGTATTGAAAACCAAAAGGTTATGAGTCATTTACGCAAGTCACTTATCTAAGAGTTAATTTTCACGAGGGACTAAATATTGTACAGTTAGACAGTTTGATCCGTAAGAATAATCAAGGTGTGTATAAGTTGGGTTAGACACTCACAAATATATTTATAAAAAAAAATGCATGAGAGGGCTGTGGTGGATGGTTTATTGGTCAACCAAAATTCAAATTGCCCCAAGGGGTGGCACAATAGTTGAAGACTAGGCTTTGAAGGTGTGCTCCCTTAAAGATCCCAGGTTCGAGACTCACCTCTCGTGTCTCCATTCCTTCGATGTCTTCCGGTGCCTGGCCTAGGGACAGGCGTGGTTACCCTTGTTTCGGAAAAAAAAATCATGATAGAAAGTTGCATCTTTTGATTCTCAGAATGGTCAGCGGGTGAAGAAGTATCGGGGGATGGGGTCATTAGAAGCGATGACCAAAGGCAGTGATGCCCGGTACTTGGGGGATACTGCAACCCTAAAGATAGCTCAGGGGGTTGTTGGAGCAGTTGCTTATAAGGGTTCAGTCCTGAAGTTCATACCCTACTCAATGCAAGCAGTAAAGCAAGGGTTCCAAGATCTTGGTGCTTCCTCCATCAAATCTGCTCATGATCTCTTAAGCTCAAAGGTCCTAAGACTGGAGGTAAGGGCCTCTGCTTTTCTTTCCCCACTTTGTTTAGTACTTTTTTGCTGGTTATGAAGACGACTTCGTTTTGCTGCTATTGTACGTGTACAGGTCCGTTCCGGAGCTGCACAGGTCGAAGGTGGAATTCATGGACTGGTGTCGTATGAAAAGAAATCGTTTTGAGTTTAATCAACCCATCCGACCTCCTGTACTCGTTATGTATTAAAACAGACAGATTATTTTATCTTGTGAGGTGCTGGGGTTTTTTAGATATATTGTGATTCATGCAATAGTTTATTTATATTACAATAAACAGGCTGAAGTTAACAATTATGCATCCTTCGATATTTGGCCTCTTCATAATAGCTACCACTGAAGTATGACTAAATTTAAAGCCAAATAATTTTTAATGAGCTCCATTGAAATTATATCGACCTGAGTTTATATTTGTACATGCTACTATCTATGCTGTGTAGTGAATAGCATGAAATGTGAAAAATGGAGATGATCTCTTCAATTCTTGAACATGCTGAGATCAAATGATAACCTTATAATATTTGGATGTTAAGAAAATTCGTAGAAAATTAATTCTTAAGTACGTAGTTATCATGAATTGAATTCATCGTTCTAAGTATTTTAAGATTTTTTTTGACCAATTGAATCATTCTATAATGGTTTATTCTCACTACGCGAGACAAGAGAATTATTACTGAATGAAAGCTGTTATTAGCGAGAATAATTGTTGAGTAACTATTAGTGTACACCTTTCATTGCAATCTAAAAAAAAAAAAATCTATTATCTGAATTTATGGTAGGTAAAAGAGAATTATTGGAGCGCATGATAATTGTGAGTTAAGTTTAAAATGTGGGTTAATGTTCTAAACAAATATATGGGGTTTTTTTTTATAATTATTATTATATTAAATAATTTAAAAGATATGAATTAATTAATTACCATGATTTATATGAATTTTTTTTGATGACCTTAATAAAAAAAAAAGTAATGATATAAATAAATTAAGTCTATAAATATCATTTTCATCTTTACTTTTCTTGCTTTATCACCTATGTTTAAATTAGATTTTCAAAAGTTAAATTAAATTTGGAAAAATGTCTTTTTTATTTATTTACTTTTTATAAAAATATTTAATTTATTTTTGAAAATTGGGCAAAAATAATTTAAATTGAACATAAAATAAAGATATTGAGGACCAACAAACCCTATGGAGTCAAAATGTTGAACACCAAACAAATAGTTTGGTAGCCACTAACCAGTTTGGTAGATATTGTTTACTTTTTTAAAAAACAAATAGTTTTAATAAGATTTTTATATATATGCATAATCATTTTTCATGGGTAAGCTGAAGCCTGAAGCATGACCCATCTCCAATTCAAAGTACATTTTAATTTCCTATTTTTCGGATTAAATAACAATTCTCTAAATATATTAAAAAAATATTCAAATCATCTCGGTCGAAGGTGCAGCCACCTATCGCCGGCGGCGATATTTAAAAAATAGGTCAAAATCTTGGCGACTTCCTCTGTAAGCTCACTGCTTCTCCTCCTTGCGATTTTGTTCGTTCTTGATTGATTTAGTTCGAAGAGGTTTGCGCAAATGCCGTGTTATAATCGAGTTTCTTCACGAACCAAGAAATTATCAAAAAAATTTCAACTCAGCCAGTGGAATTTCTGCTAACTTCTCTTTATTGCTTGAAATTTGTGCTCAAAATCTAGGTTTCTATTCTGCAATCTCAAATCGAAAAATCCAATGAAAGTTGTTCAGTACAATGGCGGCGATTCTGACTTCCACTTCAATTCAATGCCCAGGTGATCCATCCTTCAAAAACATATTTCCCGCTGTTCTACTTTTTCTTGCTTAATTAAGAAAAAAGCTTCAAGTTTTGATCAAGTTATAAATATATGAAATTCTATGTGTCAATAAAGACAGTTAAAATCACATGTAACTTCCACATTATTTATTAGCTAACGATTATGTCTATTTTTTTAGATTTTAGCAAAGCTAAATTTTAATTTAGAATAAATTTTGCCAACAAGAGTCCGCCGCAGCAGCATACACCTAATTATTGTAATTTCATAAAAAATTTAGATTAAACTCTAAAATCATATGATGAATGTGGTTTTGCGGACCTTCAAGAACCACAAGTTGATTTTGATGTGAAAGCATGCGCAACTGTTAGTCAGAGTAGTCTTATGGCACTCTATGACACATTTTTTAGTCTCTTAATATGTTTATTTGTTTCTTTCAATTTTCAACTCAAGATTTTCTTTTAGTTTTAACTGATCTGTTTAGTCTTGATAGTTATTATAATGGCATCTTGTACAACTTAGTAACTATGAGATTATAAGTTCGAATCTTCCTTTTTTCAATATTATTGTATCAAAAATTGTTATTGTGATGTTCCCAAGGGGTGGCACAATGGTTGAACACTGGCTTTGAAGGTATACTCTCCTCAAGGTTTCGGGTTCGAGACTCACCTATAACATTACTTATTCGATGTCTCTGGTGTCTGGCCTGGGAACGGACGTGGTTACCTTTGTTTCATGAAAATTGTATTGTGATAACCCAATTGCAGGTCCTTTTTTTCATTCCTTATCAGTCAATAGTGTGTATAGACTCTGATTGACACGTACTTTCTTTATTACTTCGCTATATAAGACATGTCAATAAACGGACTTCTGTTCTTTTTTTTTGTTCTTTTTTGGTATTTAGATGTCAACACTGGCCAGTTTCATCGTTTTTGAGCTTAATAGCATTGAAGCTGGATGTCAGGTATCATTATTTTTCATTATCTTCATTGTCACTTACTTAAAATGATTGAACTTATAAATGAAAAAATTGTCATAACTTCTTATTCTTTCTTAACATTATTAATGCCCTTGCCATTGTTACTCTTCCATGAAACAGGTCAGCCCCAATCTCTACAACGATAACAACACGAGACTCTTCACATATGGTAGTGAGCATCTCTCTGTCTCCGCCAACCGAGATTCAGAATAAGATATTTTTATAATAAGGTTAGTGTTGAATTATGTTAAATTGGGGTAATACCCTACAAGTGGAATTTAATTTTAATTGGAAAGGAAACGACTTGGTAGGGACCTCCTGCTCTGATACCATGTTGAATTATGTTAAACCACCAATCAATCCAAAAGCCTAAGCTTATGGATTGGGGT
>JBBMKA010084426.1:0-13973 GCA_037833695.1 Sechiopsis laciniata | reverse complement strand
GCATTGGTCAAAACATAAACTTAAGCAGTGAATAAAATGAAAGAATGATTATATTAATAAGTGAGTGAGCATATATATATAAATGAAAGATAAGATCAGTAGGGACCGAGACTTCCTTTTTCAATCTCCATCATCTGAAGTAGACTATTTAGAGCTAGAAGAAGAAATAATGTCGTGAAAATGTGGGAACGTGGGTCGATCGATATGAAGATTAAAAGTGTCAGTGTGTCAAATATCACACTGTTTTTATCTTCACATGCTCTAGAACATATCCAAATTATCGAATAGTATCCAGAGGAATTCTACCAGCTTCTCTTGCGTGTTGAACTTCTTCTTGAATTTGCGAGTTGACACATGGGCATGTGTTAACTTCTCAAGTGGAGCAAATTCCCTCTCCAAGCGTTGGATGATCTTTCCACTACATCAAGCTCTCGCCCAATTGGTGTCAGTCAAACTTTCTGCCGCTTCCTAAGGCTCGTCTCAGCCTCGTCGTCTCTGCCTTTGCATTGAAACATGTCCTCCGGCATAGGATTTCCTCTTCTTCCAATACCTTACTGATTGTCTAACATCGGTGCTTTTCCTTCTCGATGTGTCCTCACTTTTTCTTCAAAGACCGTGGCCACTTCAATAGGTCTAGAAGGGCTTGCGTTTGTATCTCTTCCCTTCTCAACCTTCCTCACCACTTGACGTGGTGCTAAAGTAACAGCCAAGGACTTCTCCACTGCTGCAGTATGTTCCTCCATTGTATCGGCAGGGGTAGTCACTTGCCTTCGCGTGGGTGGTCCGGCTTGTGACTTTCCGTCTTCACTTTGCATAAGTGCAGCTTCAACTAGCTCAGGATCCTGATCTAGGTCGATTTCTCCTTACCTTTCTATTATTGTATGCTACCATTTTCGGTAATTTATTGCAAGTCTTCGCACCATGGTGAAATTTTGGCAAGTGAGTTCTTGAAGTTAGAAGGGTAAGTGATGGTTGCGATTCCGGTGCTAATATATTGTACAGTAATTAATTCGAAGTCAACTTATGCTAAGTATTACTCGAAATCACTTACGCGTAAGTATACGCAGTCGAGAATTGTAGCAAGTAATAAGTATATAGATTTATCGATCCCATAGAGAATTTGAAGCGCAGTGATATTGGCTAAGAGTCGAAATGTAAATAACACGAATGGATTTTAAGAGGGTTGATGTTGATGAAGTATCAAATAAAATGCTAATGCTGACACTAATGCTAATGCAAAACTAAAGTTGCTCAATTTAATTAGAAGTTATGAGGAACATATATGTATAGAAATCATGCTACCCAATCGCATAAATGTTTCGCATTCACAGATGCAGAACCCAGCTTCCGCTGCAGTTCCACATGATTAGGCTCAGGACTTTGCACGCGTTAGCAAGGTTAAAATTTAACTCCCATTGAGTAGCATGAAGAGTCTTCGCACAATACTAACGTAACCTGCTGGGTCTTCTGCCAGGTTCCTCTTTCGAGTAAGCTGGAGGCTAGCATACGTGGGTAGCGAGCCGATGCATACTTAATTTAATTACAACATTATAAATTCAATCACCAACAATTATGCTTCTCTTAAATTCAAATTAAGTACGCTTCTTAAGTTTATATGAATGACTACTGCATGAAGGATTGTAGTAAGGATTAATTCAAAGCAAGTTAAGTTGTCATGAGAAAATGAATACATACTGGACTAAACTTCAAGTCCCCTTCCAGAATACTTGACTACAACCTGCCGGTACAAGGCCCATAGGTTTGCTTCTAAGCACAAGTCTTACGTATGCAGCTAGTGAGATGGTTATTCCTAACTCCCTTCTAAATATTACTTAAGCTTAAGCATTACCTAGTGATTACGGTGAGGTTAATCCCTTAGCATTTCCTTTCCCAAGATCAATGCTAAGCACTCCCGAGTGGATGGTCAATCGACTCGAGATAGTTAAAACAACCACCATTCTTACTCTTTTTCTCCCTTAAATTGATCTTTAATTTAATTTCTATACTACTTAGCTTCCCTACCTTCTTAAAGTTAAATCAGGCATAAAAAGTTAAAGGATATCAATTATGGAACAAAGAACTTGTAGATTTATTTTCAAGAAAGCAACAACTATGAATAAAGCAATAAAATAGAGTATGAGATGAAAATGAAATGACAGACTACTACAATATCTATCTATGGAGCAATAGAGTCAATTGCCATTGATGCCAATGGTGTCTTCGTCTACGACACTGCGTTGGTATTCAATTCTTCAAAGTCTACAGATGAACAGAGGCCGCTGGGATCTCCAGTGAGACCCCGACGTCTCGAACGCTCATCAATCGGTAGCTTCCTCTCTGAATTGGCACACTCTCTTCTTCGATTCATCTTCTATTTATAATCGTCCAGGATTTCTTACCAACCACGTCCGATCTTAATGTCGTTCTTCTGGAATATTCTTCTTTCGATTGTTTCTGTCTTGGTTCCCTTGATTTCGTGATTTGATTGCCAATCTTTCCTTTTCTGTTCTGATGACTCATTCGTTCCTTCCTTGCAACGATCTCCTGCGAATCATAAGACACGTCAGCAGATTTATGCTTTATAGCTAGTTTCCGTACTTATACGCATGTTTTGCATCTTAAAGATCGTATTTAGCAAAGATTTCATCATGTGATGCTTTTAGAAATGGAAACAAATGGGGAGCTCGTCTAAAAGAAAGTTCTTCCCGCACTCCATCATTGTGCTATGTCTACATCAAGGACTGTGTTGTGACCTCAAGGAGCAGATATTAAAGGTCAGAGGAGTTTTTCAAATGTCGAATAACAAGCGTTGACCTCGAGAGTTAACCATTAAGGAGTAGATAATGCGGCTCCAAGAAATGATGAGTAAAGAAACACTGGAGAAATTGACCCTTACAATCCAACAAATAAGGAGGAAGCAACCGGCTCGGCATACGCAGCAGATAAGTTTGCATCATATTTATTTACGCATTCATTTTCAAAACAAATCACAACAACTTATTCAACTCATGCTTTACTTTTCTACATAACTCTTATCCTAATAATTTTAGCTCTAGACATTAATCCCTGTGGGATCGATAAATTTATATACTTATTAGTTTTCTGAGTTACACTTAGCATAAGTTCACTTTAAATTAATTACTAAACATTATATTAGAACCAGAGGTGCATCGAGTCAAGTTTTTTGCGTCGCTGCCGAGGATTGATTATTTAGAGTTAACATCATTAGGAGGAGAGTCATTTTTTATTGTCTAAAAGGTTGCATTCTTGAATTTCAGGAAAATCGAGATTCAGGTCGATACAACCAACAGGGAAAAAGTGTCCCAAAGCAATACATTACCATAAGCACGAGCATTAAAAATGGCATTCAATCATTTTGCGAATCAACAATGGAAGCATAATAGCATTCTGCAACAGACATACAAATTTCAGCAACAAGGCTATGCGGAGGAGATCAACACAACAGAACACAATTCTATTCAATAACATCTAACTGGGATTATCAGTTTCAGTTTGGGGGAGATCATAGCAGCATCTATCAGCATCATTTCGATTTGCAAGGAGATCGCAGTAGCATGGGACATGCATGAGATACTAGGAGTCATGAACCTAGGAATCTAATGTATACTCATGGGCAGCCTTTAGAGGACATAGCTACAGAAGAAGAAGAGCACCTAAGACGAAGACAATGGATGAGGGACAATGGTATTATATCAGAACCTCAACAGCCTAACAATGAGCATCAACAATCTCTGACAAGACTAACAGCAGAATATACAGCAAGCAGTATAAGGGCAGAAGAGACATATTTAGAGGCCGACGTACTTAATAGGGGAGCAGAGATGGAACTTTTTAGGGATGGAAAACTCTCATGGGAAGATTTTCAGCTGGCCACAATCACAAGAGCAAGAGAAGCCAAGGAATTATAGCTTGCAGTAGAAAAAGACAAAGAACAAGAGAGACGTTTTGGGCAGCAGGAGGAAGCATGGGCAAGGTTTACCACCCCTGCCAATCCTAAGGCTGACGAAACAGAATGCATTGTGGTAGAAAATGAAAGACGTTCTAATGTTGATACTAAGAAAAACTCAAGTGATGAAAGTAAAAATGAAGATGAAAATCTTCAACAATAAAGCATGGAAGGTAATAAACCTGCAGAGCCAATTGATGAGGTTTTACATCAACCTGAAAGGGGAGATGTAGAACCGATTATTCAATAGGAAGATAGCTATAGTGCTGAAGATCACAGCCTACTAGCAATGGTACCTAAGATTTTCTTGTTATTAGAAGCAGGCGTACCGCAAGAATTGATTAGTCAAGAAAGCGACACTTGGCCACTTCAAATGAGCTTCAACTCAGAACTCTGCACCTTATCAACGCTTGGATTGGTAGGAAGTCTACGCATTAAGGCGCATGGAGAAGAAAGGCAAGAAAATACGTTCAAAGATGGCTTCGCCTAAAATTTTTTTAAATTTCCCAAGCACGGATGAATTATGCCAGACGGAATTAGCGCAAAGGTTCCGCGAGATTTGCTCAGCAGGATTCCTGGAATGCAAATATTTGGTATCTCTGACTTTGTGCAATTTAATTATAAGATTTTATTAGAATTGGAAGTTTTTCTATATTTGCAATTTTCCTTTTTCATTTTTATTATTGCATTTTGAATTTTAGTAGTTTAGGAAGGAATTGGTTCGAATATTGAAATTTAGGTGTAGAATTTTAGTTTTTATTTTGTGATTATTTCTTTCCTTGCACGAGGATTTTTAAAATCTTTACAAACTCTATAAAAACCTTGTGTGCAGATGAATCAACCACCGCAATTCAATCATAACCTGGGAAATTCAGACACTCTGAGTGTTCTCTTCAAATGGCATCAACCAGCACTTTACCTTGGAAGGGTAAGGTAGTTGAAAGCAATGGTGATAAAGGCACAGAGGCACAGGTTGAGGATTAGTATGTAGCATTGGTTAGAAAGAGGTTTTGACATGATCGAGGTTGGTCGGAAGCACTCATCGTGGAAGCTACCTTACACGAGGTCGGTAGCCTTGGGTGGACAAGTTTAGCCATGCCGACGATGGATGCAAGGCAGGATTGGGTTTGCCAGTTCTATGCAAACCTGAATAAGGAAAGGAAATTCTTTTCTCGAGTCAAAGGGCGAATGATAGATTGCAGGTCTGCGACCTTAAACAAAGCTTTCTATGTTCTCGACGATAATGGAATAGAAGGGCAAAAGCTATTAAGGAAGCCAACTAAAATGCAATTGTAGGATTGCGTAAAGACTATTGGAACCGAAGAGGCTAAATGGAAAAAAACCAGTGGTCGTTCCTAATGAATTGCATTAAGCCAGAATTGAAATGTTGGATTATATTGATCAAGAACGCGATTATGCCCATCATCAAATATGAAGGTAGCAGGGAATAGGCATTACTAATCTTTGCCATCAAAAGCCGACTGAAAATTAATTCGGGGAAGGTAATGGAAGGACAGATTCAGCGATGGGCTTTGACTAATCGAAGGAAGATGTTCTATCTGCATACAATTACGCGATTATGTATGGAGCAAGGAGTTCAACCTAGAGCAACGAACCGACTATTAAGGATTCGTACAAAGCATGTGGAGATTATGGAAGGTGAATTGGGGAAGAAAAAGAGAAAGCAGTTCGAAGCGTGCATGAACATGGATAGCCTGGTCAAACAGTTCGAGATGCTATTCAGAAGTTTGCATGATTACTGGGAATATGCGAATATAAGAGACGAGTTAATTTTGAAAGCTATGGCAGCACTTAAAGATTGCTCCGAATGGCCTGAATTCCTAAAACAAATATTGAATTCGGAGCAAGACAAAGGCAAGTTAGGCGGCAACAATGCGACAACTTAGATGGAAGCCTCGTTCCCTTTTTAGTCGCTTTATGCATTTTATTTCCCTTCCGCATGCATTTCATGAGTAGTCACAACTTTATTTTGATAATAACATGCTTTTCATTTTAGGATGCAATTTGTTTTATTTCCCTTTTGAAATTTTATAAAAAAAAAAAAAAAAAGATTTCAA
The DNA here is from genome assembly GCA_037833695.1 of Sechiopsis laciniata. NCBI lineage: Eukaryota > Viridiplantae > Streptophyta > Magnoliopsida > Cucurbitales > Cucurbitaceae > Sechiopsis > Sechiopsis laciniata. The sequence continues at coordinate 7,928 of JBBMKA010084426.1, read as the reverse complement.
CAATTTCCCTTTGAAAGTTTAACTAAGCATGATTACCGCAAAAGTGAATTTAGCAGAAAACATAATTTCAATTAGAAGAATTCTTAAGTTTCATTAGATTTAAACCTAGCAGTAGAATAGTCCTTATCATGAACGATAGAAAGAACCAAAAATTCGCAAGGAAGTCTTAGAGCTTGAGATAGAGTAGAGCAATCACAGTAATAGCTAAGTTTGGGGGATCTAAGCCTCACCTTCATTGAGGGCAATGAAGAATTTAAGTTTGGGGGTGAGGACAGCTCGAGGAGTGATCTGATTGTGAGTGATCTAAAATTAAAAAAAAAATTTAAAAAGAAGAGAGAGAGTTTATAAAATAAAGATCAACCTACTTTGGCAAAATAAGAAGGTAAGGAAATGCGCATAAGCCTAAGGAAACCTTAAGTATTCTGTTGTCTACAAATTAGTGAAAGTTTGATATTCTTTTGCTTAGGTGAGTTGCTTGATGCTCAAGCAATTTATTCTAAGAACTACTAAATTTAGTAGATATGAGTACAACCCAAGAGGAATGCGGAAAGCATAACTGAAATCCTCAACGAATATAAGGGGCCTGGATAAAAACCTTAGCAGAGTAAGTTGGGCAAACTTAGACTAGAAGTGATTGTGATACAATAGATTGAGTAATGAGAATTACTTGTGATAAGGAAAAATCTGTCAGTCAAGGTAAGGAGGATTTTAAGGCTAAACCCTGAATCTTTAGGAAAGTTTGAAAACTGAAAAGAGAAATAAACTTTTTGCTAAGAATATGAGATGTGGTAAGAAGTGTGGATTTAAGCTCGAAGAGAAGGAAATGATGAAGTAATTAAAAAAAATAGCTAACTAAACAGATGAGCATTACTTGAGGACAAGTAATGATTTAAGTTTGGGGGTTTGATAGCTCTCGAATAAAGCATATTTTCGGCTGTTTTAGTTTGCATTATTCTAGAAATAAAGGGAGAAAACGAGCGCTAATAGAAGAAATGCGATGAAAGAACATAGAAATCAACGTGCATTCATAATTTAGCATCGAAAGCACAGTTTTGCATTTTTAGCATAAATTTGAGTAAAATTGTGCCTAATCAATGCTAATGGTAGGACATATGAAGCTAAACTATGGGAAGGACAAACAACGCGAACGATGACCAGCAGTGTAAGAATGCACTAATTCAAAATGAAAACATGTTTGAAAAAGATACACCAATAAGGAAATAATCAAGTTTCAATCAGTAATTAAGATGGCATCAATCAAATAAATTCCAGCAGAAATCAAGAGATCCTGCATTAATGGAGATTTCACAGCTCACCTCAACTTGTCGGCCAAGTAAATCAACTTTATAGATATCAAAGCAAGGAGCCGAGAAGGGTGAGCTGGTCAGTTGGCCATGAAGCCTATCATGGAGAGAAGCAAATTGTGGAATTCGTAGGAGCCGATGACAAAGAGACTACATATCTTCAGCCGCACCAATTCCAATTTACTGTTTTATTAGGAGTAGCTTGTAGTTATAAACATGTTATAGTTGCAATAAAATCGTCTGATTTAACCTCTATCTTATGTTTATCTCTATGGTTGCGCTATAGGAGTTTTTGTTAATTATTCATGAATAGAAGTATGTTAGGAGCGTAGGTCATCGAGTTTTACACTGCTATATATATGCGTCGATTAGCTACCCGTGCATGTACCTTGCGGTGAGTTGGAAGAGGACCCATATGTTGATCCAGTTTTATACGTTAGGTTGTGTGGAAGTCTTTTCACCACTTAAAGTGTTAGGAATAACCTTAATAGTAGCTTGCGTCGCCCTATTACTAGTATGGAGTTTGCAACGGAAGCTGGCTCTGCCATAAATCATTAAGTGTGGAAGTACTTATTTGTTAGGGAAGCAAGACTCTCTTTGACTAGCCCGTGCGCGTAGTATCTTCTAGGATTGTTAGTTATCACTACTTATTGCATCATATTTATTTTAGTCTTAGCATCATATTTAATTACGTATTCATTTTCAACATAAATCACAACAACTTATCCAACTCATGCTTTACTTTTCTGCATAACTCTTATTCTAGCTCTAAACATCAATCTCTATGGGATCGATAAATTTATATACTTATTACTTGCTGCAATATCCAATCGTGTATACTTGTGCGTAAGTGATTCCGAGTTACACTTAGCATAAGTTGACTTTGAATTAATTACTAGACATTATATTAGCACTAGAGTCGCATCGAGTCATTTGTCCTTCCCGCACTTTAGCTTTGCATTTCCTACATTGCGCATTAATTTAGCACAATTTATTCAATATTTATGCTAAAACCGTGAAACTGTACTTCTGATGCTAATTCATGATTGCATGTGACTTCTAGTAGTTTTTACTCGTAATTTACATATTATAGCCCAATTATTTCCCTTGAACCTTAGAATAATGCAGAATAGAATAGCCTAAAATGTGCTCTATTTGAGAGTTATCAGCACGCACTACACCAGACTAACCAACTTATTATACGAGATCAGATAGATCCCGCATCAAGCCATTTGATAATTTCTTTCTTCATTACTTCCTTCATCCCAAGTTTTAGTCTTCGCTGGTGCTCGCAGAGCGAAACCCTTCATCCTCCAAATTTATCTTATGCATGCAAAAAGATGGACTTATACCTTTCAAGTTAGCTAAAGTCCATCCAATTGCTCTTTTGTGCTGCTTCAGCAATTTTAGCAACGATGCTTCGTGTTGTGGCATAAGTTTTGCAGAAATAATAACTAGTAGGGTTTCCTCTTAGCCCAAATAAGCATATTTCAAATGTTCAGGTGGTGGTTTAATATCCAAGACTGGTGCTTATTCAATTGACGACTTAAGTGGCGACATTCTATCAGCTAAGTTCAACGAGTCGTTTACAGCACTCAGAATCTCGCAAACTTTCAGCTCATCCTCTGATAACTTCTCTTCGCTAAGTCCTGCATAATCAGTATTGACATCCTCTCTTCGCTCAAGTGAACCTTCTGCGTAGACTTCGTTGAAGTCATCTTCTAGCATAGTGATTATGGAGCATTCCTCTACCTCTGCTGGGTACTTCATTGAGTCACAGATGCTGAACTTGATCTTTTCTCCATTCATCTACAAAGTGATTGCGCCCTCATAAATGTTGACTAGTGTTCGCCCCATCTTCAAGAATGGTCTTCCCAAAATAATAGGGACCTCTCTATCAGCTTCATAATCCAGAATTATGAATTCTGTGGGGGTAAATAAACTTGTCCACTCTTACTAAGATATCCTCAATCTTTTCTTCTAGTCTAGTTATAAAGTGATCAGTCAACTGAATTGTCACCGATGTCAGCTTGGCTTCGCCAATACTGAACTTTTCATAGACTGATAATGGCATCAAGTTGATGCTCGCTCCAAGGTCGCACAATTCTTTTCCAATATATTGTCTTCCTATAGAAATCGGGATTTTGAAAGCTCTAGGATCTTTCTCTTTCACTCGAAGTTTGTTGGTAATTAGTACGCTGCATTCTTCATTTAGTGAAATGATTTTTAAGTTCTCCACTCGGTTCTTTTCCAACAATACCTCCTTCAGGAATTTCACATAGTTAAGCATTTGGCGCAATGCCTCTAAAAGTGGAATATTGATCTGTATTCCCTTGAGAATATCCATGAACTTTTCAAATCCTAACCCCTCATTCTTCCTTTTCAATCTCTACGGAAATGGAGGTAGGGGTTTAAACTCAATCACCACACTTTGCACTTTATTCGCTCTCGCATTACAGAGATCCGTGATTTCTGTTTTCTCGCTCTTTTGAGTCGCAGTAGCGACTTCTTCAACCTCACAATCTGGTTGTTCAAACTCACTTTCTTGCTGAAGTGAGTCAAGCTCTATATTCCCTTCTTTAAAATTCTCTTCAGATTCTTCTTCCTCAGTACTTCGTTCTTGCGAATCCATCATCGATCTCTCAGCCAATGGTCCTTCAACATTCTCAATCCAGTACAAATAATTTGAATTTTGTTTATATATGTAATTATTTTGTGAAAACACCTCATCCAATACAATTTCAAACATATATTTAAGGAAAATTGTAATGGGTGAACTATTCAAACAAAATAATTATAAATGTAGTCAAATTTTAAAATATGCATCCATAGTCATTAATACGTTTCAATACTATATTATTAATACAGTATTATTATTAATATCTATGACTATGATTGCTATTTTTTTTAACAGTGATCATATTTGTAATTATTTTATGAATTTGACTAATCGTTTAAGTTTCCTTGTATTTAAAAAAGGGAAATACTAGTAAATGTCTAGATTTCCTAAACTTATTGAGAGCATGTCTACACTATTTTTTAATTTAATTTTTTGTCTAAACCAAAATCTTGAGAAGTAAGATAATATTTTCATTCCCAAAATGCCATATTTTATTTTTCCAAATTAAAAAAAAAAAAAAAAACTTTACAAACCCTCGATCCTTGATTCAAGGAATGAACAACCACCAACTAATCCTAACCATTTAAATTTTTATTTTTTATTTGATATATATTTCAAAAGATCTTCTACTCATATATTTTGAATAAATATCTAAATATTTAAATCTTGTTATCACATTTCAATTAATTTCAATCATTTATTTTTGTATACTCCCACATCATCTTCCTTATAAGAATGATTTCTTTCATCTCCCTCCCAAATACAATTTTGTGATGTCTTTCATTTCCTTCCCAAATACGATTTCCTTTTCCATTGTTTATTGCAAGCCATCTCAATCGCATTGCATGAAGGATTTGACGATTACATTCGTATGTAATCTAGAACGATGATGCGATTTCTTTTTCATTCTAGACTACATTTTTCATTTCAGTGATCATTACCGGAAGTCCAAGGATTTGACGTAGTTGCATTTTTTATCCCACGGCTGTGCACTCCCTCAGTCAATTTTTTGTCTTTTAATTTTACAAATTCAAGTACTTAAGCGCCATTGATTTATATTTCGGAGTTCTTCTAGAGGTAAAGAGGCTCAGTCTATCAATGGTATGTATTGGTACGTAATCAGGAACAAACGGTTCTTAAAATAGAAGACGCACTGACAGTAAGTGTACATATGGATCAACAAAAAATAGATTTATTAATTGTACATAATGGTAAACCAAAGAATAGATGTATGGGTATACATACAAGAACAAGCATAGTTAAACATGGTACTAACAGACACACACATTATTGAAATAAATCCACGCAGAATCGAAGGGATAGGATAGTCGAATCGAAGGTGTATACAATGGAGGGAGTATTTTAGAGTTTTTTTGTTCGACCCTTCATCCTCAATTTTGGTTGTGCTAATTACCTCTACACACCCCAACGTAGCAATCATTGCAACTACATGGAGGTGGCTGGTTATATATATATATATATATATATATATATAGTATGTATCAAAGGAAATCGCAAGTGAGTTGACTTCATTCAGTTTTTTTCATTTAGTTTATGTACGGTTATATAGGCACCTCATATTTTAATAAAATACAAAATTAATAGCAACAGTTTTTTTTTTTTTTAATTTTCTAAAATAATATTTTATTTTTTTATCATAAAAAATTTAGGAATTTTTTCAAATTCAAATACAAAGATCTTTTGCATGGTTGTTACAAAAAATCTCATTTCAATTAATTATAAAAAATCATAAAAAAACAAAAAAAAAATTTAGGATATAATATCCATTTTATTTTTATAGATTAATAATTAATTTTTTTAATTTAAAAGTAGACATTATTTAAAGTCCAAAATATTGCATTCTCTGTAATATATTTTTCAATTTTAAACATTTATTTAAGCCCCGTTTGATAACCATTTTATTTTTATTTTTTGTTTTTGTTTTTACTTTTTTAAAAACAGGTTTATTTGATAATCAATTTTGATTTTGATTTTTAAAATTTTAAAAATATTTTAAAAATATTAAAAGAATTCTAAAAACTAAAAAAAAAAATAGCTTTGAAAAACAAGTTTTTGTTTTTGTTTTTAAAAAGTATGAAAAGAACAAGAATAAATAGTAAAAAACTAAAAAAATCAAAACAAAATGTGATATTTGAAAATAAAAAACAATTATCAAACATGTTTTTTGGTTTTTGATTTTTAAAAATATAACACTAAAATGAGTTATCAAACATATACAGTTTTTATTTTTTAAAACAAAAAACCAAAAATGAAAAACTAGAAACAAAAAACGAAATGATTATCAAACGGGGCCTTAGTTTTCTCTTTAAAAAATTAGTTTGGGATGGGCCTTTGAGACCGAAGCCCAAGTTTAGCAATACTCACAAACTGACCTATATTCTCCTCCTTCATACGAGCATTCTTTGAATCTCCCTCGGTAGATCTAACAACAACTACAAATTTAGCTATGTTTCTAAATCTTCGATTGTAATCAAACTTGCCGTCGGGCCACCATCGACTGACAGAGCCGACGAACAATTCACCAGAAAATCGACTCCTTTTCCCAGTTCAGATAACATCGGCGAGGTAAGAACCCGTTTTTTCTATCAGCTTGATGATGATTATGTTTGCTAGCTGATATTTCATGAGTTTTTGTTAAACCAATATGACTGCGAGATTTGTATTCGATCACTAATAACTGGATTTCTTACTTACTCAATAGATACTATTTTTCTTCTAATCCCCTTTCTTAGCTTAGCTAGTCAAATTCTATAACTTCAATCTTGTTTGCAAAAAAAAAGTTCAAAAAAATTCATGAAATCACATTGTTATTTTTTGAAATATTCCATTTTAGTTGATACTTTGATAATTCTAATCAAGCTTGTTAACTCGTAAAATGTAACGTGTATCGAAATCTCAATTCGTGTATCGTAACGTATCGTAAATCGTAAGTTTTAATTAAAAAATAATATTTAAATATAAATATAATAGTCTAAAAAAATAAAAATAAATAACATAAAAATATATATAACATACCTAAAAAACATAAAAATAACTTCAAATTAAGTACAAAATAAACATTAAAGATAATACTAAAAAAAAGTCATATTAGTGATTAAGTTAATAAAAAATCCTATTTCAATAGGGAAACACGAAAAAAAAGAAGGAAAATAGTAAGAATTGTCTACATTTTAAAATTTAATTAAAACAATGTCTATAAATATTCTAATTTAAGTAAAACAAATTTTATATCTGTGACAATTCGGGCCAGCCTTGGCGCACCTCTACTAATGTCACGAGACATATCTTCTAACCCTACAACCTTTAATTCTAATTTAAGTAAATGGCTAATTCGATTTTTTTAGGTGGAGAGATAAATTTTTTCATCCCAAAATGCCCATTCAATAATCTATTCGTATAAAAGATAAATAAATAATTTTCTAAATTAATTAAATCTACCTCCCAAATTAAGAAGCAATTATTTACTTTAAGTTCCAACCCTTTTCCTATTTTTTCGGGATATTCATTCATATTTCATTCCAAAAAGAACTTAGAAAATATTTGAATTAGGTAGTAAAAAGTAAAAAAATAACATAGAAAATCTTATCATCTCACTTTTTTTTTTATGTACAAATGAGCATTTAATTTAACTCAAAATTGAACATTTGATTATAATTGTTTTATACGATGAAGCTAATTATTTTCGTCTTGGTTAAACATACATACTTCTATATATATTTTAACAAATTACAACACACATATACATATCTGTCTATACATGTGTTATATTTGGTTGTTGTATAATTTCTTCCAACATTATATGTAGAAAAATATTTTAAATATGAATATTATATGTTATCAAGTTATATATATATATATATATATTACATAAAAATTGCATGGGAAATACGCATTACAATAATTGACAATATAATTTAATAGTTTGTTTTTTATTATCACATATTTGTTTTCTTTTAATGTTTACGTTGAAAATGTATAGAAAA